>REGM01000283.1:285233-305799 GCA_004194415.1 Aurelia aurita | reverse complement strand
AATGCAGTCTAACGCGATTTCACTTGAGGCTTAACGGAACCAATCTTACGTTCGTGCTTTTGGCGCCCTCTTAAAGCGTTGTGCGCCATCAGCGCCCCCATCTTTTCACGTCGCTGGGGGGGCACGTGCCCCCCTGCCCCCCCGGCCACCACGCCACTGCTGATAACATGTATTTGAATAGAGTTTTCCAATTTCCCTGCCCCCGAAAATGGTATTGCAAAGTTAGTAAATACTGGCAAAATGGGCCCAAATATTCGTCGTTGTAGCTTATACGCAATTTGATTGGCCCATTTTGAGGACCCGTGTCTAATTTGTCAGCTAAACAGCCAATGAATATTTGGTGCCTCAACACAGTGGGAACACCTTGGGGAACACAGTAGGGATCAGTGAGTAGGGCCAGTGACCGAGCTACCGGAGACGAGAGGCTGGCCTAGTCGCAGGGCAGTCTGGGATACATGTCTTTCATCCGGGAACTCTTGGTTGCCAGCACGCGTGTTTTTATTCTCTCTGAAAAGTGAAAAGCTTGGAGGGAAGCAACCAAAAACGCACATTTAAAGACAGAAATATCGAACCAATACAAAACATGAGTGAGTTAACCGCAGCTGCAATCAAAAAGTTAAAAGTTGCAGAACTTAAAGCCGAGCTGTCCAAGCGCACTTTATCCACAAAAGGCAAAAAGGATGAGTTGGCCTCAAGGCTCTTGGATGCGATTCAGGGCCTAGACAGAACGATGGCTGATGAAGACGGTGATGCCGGGGGCCATTCTGAAGCAGTGGACTCGCAAGAGAGTCAGGAAAGTGGAGAAGAAGAGCCTCAAAACGTCAACGGTGCAGGTGCAGAAGAAGCCGAACCAACCAAAGTGCCGCTACCTGACGACGACTCAGAGATGGAAGAACAAAGCAAAGAAGATGGCGCGCAAGAAGAGGCCCAGCAAGCTGATGAAGCTGTCAGCAATGTTGTAAAGCAGACAGAAGAGCCGGCACAAGTGGAAGGTAATTCACAAATTAAGCAAGTCAGAAGTCGTCTACATGGTCAAATGCAGGGGATGGAGATAATTTCGGTCTCTCCTTCCTTTGTTGTAGAGAAGGGAGAAAGAAAGGAAACAGCATTGAGTCTGCTACATTTAGGCCCTGCATCCTGAAGCTAAATTCACTAGTGTAATTGCTGCTGCCAAACAAGGCTTCCATTTTATTGCAAATGAAGTCATTTGCCCTAAAAAACGCAAGCCTTATTTAAGCTGTGGTAAGAACAATGCATGGAGGGGGGTTCTTTTGGCTAAATTTTGTAATGGGTACATACCATCCACATTTTCAAAAGGGCACCATTTGCTAGAAAATCTTTATGAAAACTTAACCAATTTTTGCAACTTTTTCCTCTGCTAAAACCCAGTGTAGAAAGTTGAATTTTTTTGCGCCGGACATTGCACCGATAAACAATGAAAACTATAGCTGTGCGCCGGACATTTCCATATTTGGCTAAAACGTCAAAATGCAGAAAGATGATGCCCTTGGTTTGAGACCAAACTTGAAGAAAGTAATGTATGAGTCAAATTGATACCCAGATATCACCCTGGCACCCAGGCATTTGATCACACATACGATCCCAGGGGTAGGGAATCTGAACCAAAATGAAAAATTATATCAATGAAAGTATATACTTGGCTAGACGAGAACCTGGGGGAAGGGGGGCACATTAAACACATCAAGCATAAGAGTTTGTGCCACCCATATTGGTGGGTTTGAAAAGCAAAATTCTCAAGAGGTGGTTCCTTTTTTGGCTAAAACATTTGGAAATCCCTCATAGTGGGTACAAAGGCCAATTTTTGCAATTTGAAGTGGGTAAGTTTTTTCACCCCCCCACCCCCTGCCGAGGACTGGGGCCTCAAAAAAAGTATACTTAGGGTGGCACATCCCTTTATGCTGTTACTATGGACAAACTCCCCCTGGAACGATGTAAGGCTTATATGTCATAAACCCAAAGTATTACACTTACTCAGTTTCGAGTTATGCTTCAACTCAAACAAGAAAATAGAATTCAACAATTCAGTTTTAGCGTTTAATGCACATATAAGACTGTTTAAGTTCAGGAAAACTGACAAATCTAGATTTGCAGACTATAAAAAGAATGATTTTATATGGATATGATACTAAGGCCTACAGCTAGGGAAACAAACTTTTGAAGGAACTTGATACCTTAAAAAGTGCTCTAAAAACTGACACCATTTGCGTAAAGGAGAGTGAATTGGTGGCTAAATTTATTGCCCCAGTTTTGATTACCATGATTCCCCTGATCTTAACTTGAATGTTTGCATGATGTCATAAACAAATTCTTTATGTTGATATGATTGTGCCCATTCTCTTGATGTTCAATTTTATGATATTTTACACACTCGGCTTTGGATAGGTAAGTAATAGATCTGATATATATAATTTACCAGTCTCCAATCAGAAGAGATATAAAAATACAGGACTGTTCATTGTTTAATATTGATGTTCAATCGGTTCAAAAAGGGAACAAAGTACGAGAAATGTATAGTTACTCAGACAAGAAAGAATCCATTTCAAGAGAGGACAAAGTTCAAGACTTGAAATTGAATGAATATTGAAATTAAAAGAGTATTCATTGAGCAACAAGTACTGTATATAATATGCAAGAGAATTGGAAATGTATGGTTCAAGTCTCATGAAACATTATTCCATGTTTGCTGGTAGAAGAATACTTCGAAACATTCAGTTGTATACTTTACAAGTGGTTACATCACTGCTATGCTTATAGTTCTAATCAGAATGAAAGTCTTGAGATGGTTATTAGACCATTTGCCCAATGTTGTCATTTAGGAGGTTTCAGTTTTTCTTGTGACGGAAAAAATTCATCTGAAGTGGTCAGACCACAGAACAACATGCATTTTAACTTCTGCATAGAAATACGAATGATGTTTACTGATAAAGTTTGCAAACCATGTAAAGGAAACCTGGAAAAGAGACAACAAGATGGTCATATACACTCTGCATATTTGTCCCTTTTCTCTATGTCTTAATTGATATGCTGAAAGGAAGTTAGAGATCAATCTGTACACACAGTGAAAGCGTTTGAAGTCTCCTGTCATGAAGGTTTAACTGAAAGAAAGAAATTCATCATCATTTGCCAAGCAGTATTTTGTGGTTGTAAGAAGCAGTATCATGAAGTACTCTTGCTTTGATCATTTGGAGTCAAACTGATTATCACAAAGACCAATTGCTTTAATTTTCAAGCATTATTTACAAATCTATCAAGACTCCAGGAAATTGCGGAGAAAGGTTGTCAAGTTTCAGCAGATTGAATTGCTTTATCTGAATTGAAACAACTTTCTTGTACGTAAAGGATAGCAAACATTACTTTGCCAAATGAAGCTGTCACCATCACTTGGACCAGAAATAGTTCTATGTTCAAAATTGAATCAAAGGATGATCTCGAGCATGAGTTTTTCTTGCTGATCCAGAGTTATAAATTCTAGTTCAGAATATATGATGAGGATATACAAATTGTCTGCAAACCAACATAATTAGTGGAACCCCAACAGACCAAATATGCAGGGCGATCCCTTAGATGCTGTATGAAGAGGGCCAGTCAGCCAGAACTTCAACCCCACTGTCTTGATTTTCTTTTCCCAAAATGAAATTTGTTTATGTTTGGGTGGGATTAATTCTTCTTTCTTGTAGGTATCAAAATTTCTTTCATGGATGCCAAAATACAGGTAAGTATGTCTCCCAATTTGTCACAGGCATTTTCAACTTATCATTCTAGGCATTAAGTTATACACTACTGTTTTATAGTTGGCTACGCCATGTCTTTTTTATATGTACTCAACTTGAATCATTGCCTTGTTTTGCGTGATAATTTTACGTTCTCAGCCTACCATTTGTGCTGTATGCTTGAATTATTAATTGTTTCAAGGAATTGTATTCCACATGCTTTGAAGTTTTACAAAGCAATGTTTTGCCTTAGTCATGTCTTTGTTTTAACATTATTTTTAAATCAAATGCATTTCCGTATGCTACAAGTACTGGCAGTTGTCACATACCTTGATATCTACCATCAATTTGTACGTATTTGGCAGAGTTCAGGATTTCACATCACCTTGTACATTGACTTATACTGCATACATTTGCAATGGAGACCTATTGCGCGATTGGATACATTACGTGGACTGATCCATCACAGAAGAAATTGATTTGATCAAAGAGAGAAACTTTTTGAAGAACCGGCGGACTATGGATCTTATTGTTAAACAGACCATTGTTTTGAAGAATGAAATGTGTATGACTGTGTATTGTAAATTGAACTAATTGTAAAATCTTTTGTGTACATTTGTTAAATGTTAATGAAACATCTCTTGACAGGCCATGATTCAGTTGTGGTGAAGAAGCCATTGAAACCATATCAACTATCCTTCATGGTAATTCCACAATTTTCCTTTTGTGTTCCGCTGTTTAGGGGCCATATTTAGTGGGGTTTGGTAGTTCCCAAGCAAAGTGCTTGTTCGGTAATGTACAGGAATGGTAGATTTATGATGCTATACATGCAAATGTTCAAATTGCTTTGTTGATAAATGACTGTAATGAAATTGCTGATATGTGGAGTTATAATTTTATTGTGATATTTATACTGTAGATTGAATGGGTTCACAACGTGTTCTGTTTGACTCCTACAATGGCCAAGTGGAGAGCACCGTACCCAATGAATTGAGAAGAACTTTGAAGGATTCCTGCAGCTGATCCATCGATACATGCAAGATATCCATTCGTATGCACCAAATATAGAGTGAACCGTATCCCTACTATATACATGACCGTTGAGCAAAATTATCCTATGATCCGTAATTTTTGATCATTGACTTTTTATTTTAAATTGCCTTGTGACAATTGTGCTTTGCTTGATTACTTTGAACCGTTATTTTGGAAATTTTGCACTCAAATTTTAACTCCATATATTATCTCATTAGCTATAATATTTAAATTTTTTCCATTTTGTAGATGTTGCTCCTGCTGAAGAAGCACCAGAGGAGCCAATGGAAGCAAAATCTCAGGAGGGAATAGAGCAAGCTACGGAAGGAGCTGATGATGAAAACAAGGATGAGGAAATGACTGAAGATAAAGAGGATGGTGGACAGGAACAACAGGAAGAGAAAACTGAAGAAGAACTTGCAGCAGAAGCAGAAGCCAAAGCTAAGGAAGAAGAAGAGAAAGCTAAGGAAGCAGAAGAGAAAGCTGCAGAGGAAGCTGCTAGAAAGGCAAAGGCTGAACAGGAGGCAAAAGAGGCAAAGGAAAAAGAGGAGAAGAGACGGAGGGAAGAAAAGAAGGCAGAAGAAGAGAAGATCGTTGTGTAAGTTGAAGATAGTTTATTTGATTGAGTTGTAATTACTGTTATAGTACATAAGTGCACCCTTCACTGCTGCATTTTGAGAAGAAAACTATTTTATTTGCAGCATTCTTTCAAAATGCATGTGCATGATTTTAATGGAACTGTGAACTTGTGTATTGCCGCTAGAAACAATTTTATTCAGAGCAGCTATGTTGTAAAAATGCTAATTGAATATGTGTTCTGTAGTTGCAGTTATGGTGCCAAGCATCTGAAGTTTCTTTACGCGAAAACTACGTAACTTGTATGCCTTGAAAATGAGCGTGATGCAATTTTTATCAATGTATTTCTCACATCCATCTCAAGAGGACAAATGCAAAAGTATGGATCCACTTTTTTATTATGAACCGTTTTCCATATTTCACAGTGCTCCAGAAGTTGAACTGGTTATTGAAGAGGGTGAGGAGGCAGAAGAACCTACATTTGATGAAAAACAAGTTGTATTAGACACATGTAAGTTTGTATATTTATAGACCGTCTACAGTTGTGGACACTGGGTGTTGATCACCTCTATCTCCTAGTAGAACAATGTTGAGGAGAACAATGATCTTTTGTTAAAAACAATGGAAACACTTCGTTTTACCGGAAACAAAGCTTTGCCCTCCAATATTCAGCTAAGTGTCCACCACTGACCATCTTGATAATTTGATCTAAAGTAGATACATTTGACAAATCATGAGAATTGTATTTTTATACCTATCGCTGAATGTTTTTGCCCCATGTTTTTGCCATATTTTGCCAATGATTGATGTTTGCAAGGCTGTACTGTATATGCTCGTTACAGTTCTAATAGTACAACACTGTTTGTGATAGTTTTTAATTAAGATATGCTTCCAAGGTGAAAGTATCTGAGTGCTTTTGAAAGTTTTTTTATTTGTTTTGTGCTTTCAGATTCTGCTGATCTTCATTTTGTGCGATCTGCTGATGGTTTGACAGGAAGGAACTTGGTCAAGAATGACCTTTGCTTCATGTGGTGTGGAGCACAGTCAAACTTTGGCGTCAAATCTGGGAAAGTCTGCTACGAATGCAAGGTAAGCGATTTGCAAGTTTGTACACCACAAATACTTTATTCATTACACACACTGGGCTATTATTATTTGGCCTCCCATTTTATATTCTTTGAGCAACTGTGGAAGTAAACAAGATGATATTATCTACAACAAAGGTGTTGTGGCTCAGTGGTGTAATCCTCTGACTTTGCAGCTAGAACAGTCAGGCGGACAGGGTTCGATCCCAGATAGAGCCCCACCATTTTGAGAGTCATGACAAAGGGTTGCGGACTCGATTTGGTCTTCTCTACTTCTGCGATCCCAGCGCTTGGCGCTAAAAAACGCAACTTCACCATCTCCATCTTTAATCAGTCATCCTTCAAATGTCTGAAGCTCTGCATACAACCATGTGAGCTTCACACTTATTGGCACAGTATCTCCTGACAGATTTGTTCACTTAACTTTGTTGAAAATTCAATAGGCAGTGATTAAATTTTATATATGGCCATTGAAAAAAGTAACAATCTCATCCATAATTTGAAAACAATGAATCATTTGTTGTTTTTATCCTGTCATGGATGGGACAGACTGCCTTGAATATTGCTGGCTCTTTGTAGTAGGTTTTTAAGTGTGTCACTTGGCTAAACAGCATCAATTGTATATAGTTATTTCACTGTCCTTTAGATGGGATATGAATTTATTAGCTGTACTAAATTCAACATGCTACATCTTTTCTTATTCTAGATTTTAAAGAAACTTGAAGTTGAATTGCCTGAAAGTGAACAACCAATGCATGGTATAAGAATTGGTTGGTCTGCGGGAAGCTCTGGTTTGCAACTAGGTAAATATCTTCCACCATGGGTTTACTAATTTGCCCAATTCACAACAGACGCAAATAGTGCATGTGCGGAGTTGAATGAAATAGTTGGAGAAGAAATTTCAATTTCTGGTGCAGTGCAGTGTTTAGTGATTGATCAGGAACTAACTTGATTAGATGCCATAATTTTGAAGATTTGGTTTCTGACTCCTTGAAAAAACTTTACTGTATTCATTGTATTTGGTACAAGAAAAGTTCTGTTTTTATGAACCCCAAGGTTGCAGGCCTTGTCGTTTGATTTTTAGTAGTCGCATGACAGATCACGCGCCATATAAAATGAGGTGCATGATATTTTTGTGTGAAGGATAACACTATAAATGACGTAAGTACTTTAGCGATTGACTTTTAAACAGTATAATTAACGATATTCATCACTATATTATAGTTTTCGATAAGGTTGCCATACGGCTTTAAAAACTTTGGTGCGTGACGAGGCGCGCGAGCCTAGATAACAAGGCCTGAGGTTGTATTATTAACAAGCATCTTTCTTGGATGTAAGTAGATATGAGAGTAGAATATGAAGCAGGGACATTCTTCGTCAAAACATTGCCTCACCACATAAAAAGCGTGAAATTATGTTGCAGTGGCAGAGTATAAAAATATTTAATTTTACAGGATGTGAGCTTTCACTTTTCTTTAGATCAACAGGCTGCTAAAATGCTCTACTTTTTCCTTTGTAGGAGAGGCAAGCTTATCATATGGATATGATAATTCTGGAAAGATCTGTGCATCTTCTAATTTTGCTGATTATGCTGATCCATTTGGTGAAGGTGATATTATTGGTGCCTACTTGGTGAGTTCCGCATTCAAGTCCACATGTTGATTTATGTGTTACTAGTTGTACAAGAGCAGTTTCAGACCATGTTGAAAGATATCAATTGAAGCACATTAAGTTACACTGATATGACAACAAGAGTGTGTTGCACAAGATGACCCTTTGGAAATAGAACGAAAGCAATGAATTTGTTTGAAGTTAGCATGTTTTGAAATGCTTGCATAGTCCTCATAAGGCAAAGTATATATGAAGCAATCTTTACTGGAATAAAATCATTTGAAGTATTGGATTTTCACTGTTTTCATGAAGCATCTTTTGCTAAAGGTTATCTTGATTGATTTTAATTTTCCTGATCGTTTTTCAAAATCTTTCAACAGGACTTAGAGAGTGAAGTAAAAGCTTTGAAATTTACCAAGAATGGAACAGATCTTGGAGTGGCCATGTCCTTGTCTGTAAACCTTGATGACACAGCACTGTTTCCACATATCTTTATAAGGAACATGGAGGTTGAAGTCAACTTTGGATCAAGGGTATGTGTCAACTTCAACTACGTAATTGTTTGAAGCATATCTTTGTGTACAAAATTCTCAAGTGTACAAAAGATAGTCAATTCTCAGAGAAAGTTTGGAAATTTTAACCTTTTAGCACTTCCAAATTTGATGATCTGCTTGTGAAAACAGGTCGAATTTATAACTTTAATCTTCCAAATTTATTGGTGTAGGATTCCACTCAAAAACAGTTTTTTGTTCTGTTGGTTGTTTAAGATTTCTATGGTTCTTTCTTTGCAAGACAAGTAAAAATACATATTGCGATTTTGAAAACTGTGATTGTTTTCAAGTTGTAATTTGGCAATTTTGTTTTCATGGCCATTGTTTTAAAGATACACACAATTATCAAACTATTAAACTTAACATTGTTAACCTCAAATATTTCGCTGCCCATCGACAGCCTCATCACTGAGTCTGATTGTTTTCAGTTTCAACGTTAAAGAATGGCGAACAATGAAATTGTTTCATAGCCTCTAGACCAGTATGATTTATAAGATAATAGGTGTTATGTTTGCAGCTAATTATCCTGTTTTAAATTAATCTATTATTTCATTGTTTCAAAGGATGAACCATGGTATGAGAAATTAGAAGATTATACTTTTGTGCAAGACTGTGAAGAAGATGCACTACAGAAAGGACCTTCACCACCAAGTGAAAAATCTGAGTGTGAGGTAATATTGTTGATAGAATTTTTAAAAAATGTTTACCAATCATTTGCTACTGTTTCTTGGGAAATTGCTTTATGATCAGCATCAGAACATTTATAGATCTTCTAAAGAATCTAATCTAGTTCATTGTGTTATGCTGTAAATATTGTTCATGTCCAATGTAATTCAAGGTGTTCATTACGTAACTTTTTGGTTTTGCTGCAATATGAATACTACAATTGACAATGAATGTATTGCTCAAAATCAGAATATTTCTATTATATTCCTAGTTTATTATATTCCCGTTTTGAATAGTTGTCTATGTGTATATATCAGATGAATTTATAGTCTTGGACTACTCTGTTGTTTCCCTTATTTATTGTTCCCCTCATTTATTGTCTCCTAAAGCTTATGATTATGCTTCTATAAAAGTTCCCTAGTGTACACTCCTTCAATTCGCAATAGTAATAATTTTAATGGGAAGCTCGTTACACCATAACATTTCCTGAAAGAACAGGTTCATATGATGAGTTGAAGTCTTTGATAGGAATTGCCGTCTGATATTTCGTGTAGAGAATCAACGTCTGATGAACTTTCTTTTACATCCTTATGGTCCCTTGTTGTGTTGTTATTATCATTTATCACTCAGTCTCAGTGATAAGGGATCAAATTCATTTTCTGACAGCAACCATGTTGTTGTTGTTGTAAATTTATTTGAATTCGAAATATATACAAATAGCTAACAATATATACATTAAATATATACACGTCAACTAATCAAATTCGAATCTACGGTACTAATAAAACAAAATAAACTTTTTTCTAAATTATGCAATTAAGTCGGTAGGCATTGGCAGGCACTGCATGTGCAATTGGGGCCGTTCCATTGTTTTATCAAAACCTTCAAGCTTTTCAAATTTTCTGTTGATTTTAGTTCATTCGGTAAGCCATTCCAAATCTGTGGTCCAATGGACTTTAGACTCTTGGACCCGAAAGTTGTTTAGGACCCGAAAGTTGTTTGCAACCTTCCCTTTTTAGGATTTAGCTATGCAACTCTTTTGTTTTAACACGTGATTTTAAATCATTTGAATAGGTTATCATGATGGTTGGCCTACCTGGAAGTGGCAAAACAGTATGGGCGCAGAAGTATTGCAGGGAAAATAGTGACAAACACATTTGTGTTCTCGGAAGGGACCTGATCTTTGATAGAATGAAGGTAATGTGACATACACTTTTGTGACTTTTGCGTAGTGTATGTTATGTGAAATGTCTTTAGTTTTAGCATTCTTTAGAGTACCAATCCATTTTTGGCAATGCCATACCATCATCTGCATGTCAACAAACATTTTGATGTTATCAAGTGATGAAGAAAGGAATTTCTAAGTCAATCCTATCACACAAGAGGCATCAGTTTTTTCAGGATGCCAATGATGAATGTGGTCTAAAAAATCTGGGTCAAAAGCTCTGAGCCAAGAAAAACACTTTTGATCCCTTGTTTGGAATGCTCTGGGGACTTTGATTGCCTTATCCTTGTTTGACCCAGAAAGGAATGTTTTATTATTAGCATGTTTTCTGCGCACTGCTGTATAGAGTAAATATCTTAACCTTCAAGGGAGTCTAAGCAGATATATATATATATACCTTTCATAGCCGTGCAAAAACAATAGACCTTGACACGTGCTGTGCCATTTTTAGGTAAGCTATCTATGTCAACAGGAAATACTCATGTCTGACAGCCTAAAATTAAGTATTTCCATGAGCCACTTTTATATGCTTCGATTCCCTTGAAACTGAGAATGATCGGTTGGTCTTAAGACAACAATGACAAACTTAGTTTATGTTCTTGCCTTTTAGTGCTCTTCAGAACAAAAAATGTACATCAAGCATTTTATCCTTGTTTCTCTTTAAGTCAGGTTGTGGTTCCGTCAGGTAATAAATTTATATTCTATTTATATTTTAGCTTCAACAAGGTGCAGCAAGAAAGAAGGGTGGTGCCACACATCATCGTTTGATGGAAGCTTCTGGGAAAATTTTGGCAAAGTTTTTCGCTATGGCTCCAACGAAAAATAGGAATTACATCCTTGATCAGGTGATGTTTTGTGCTACCATTTAATGAAAAAATATAGGTCGAGATTATTTAAGTTGTAAAGACATATCCACAATAGTTGGAAATGCAGAAGGTAGCAAACTATGAGATAAATTTTTGTCTTAGATTAGTATCTGCAAATCGCTAATCAGATCTGAAAGAGAATGTGGGTATGATGCACCTAGAATTAGAAAATCAAATACCAACTGAAAAAGTTTTTGTATGGCTAGATGAAAGGTGCAAATAAAGATTCAAATGCTTTTATCAGTTTTTGGAAGACTTTAATTTAGTGCACATTAAGGTGAAAAACTCTTGGCAGACTATAGAAGTCTATTTAATATTTAACCATGGCTGATTTGAAGAGACAGTGATAATATGGTTGTGTCCGCATTGACTGACAAAATATGATTTTTATCAACAGACAAATGTTGTTGCAAAAGCCCAGCAAGTTAAGATGGAAGCATTTAAAGACTTCAAGACAAAGGCAGTTGTTATTGTTCCTACATACGAAAACTACAGAAAGAGAACTGGAGAAAAGAGGCAACAGGATGGCGAGGATGTCCCTTTCATGCCATTGGCAGAGATGAAATGTGAGTCTATTAACTCCTTTAAACCTTATTTAACACCTCAACTTGGCGATTCTATGTGGCAAAAATTTGAAGAATTGAATGTAGTTATCACTGCTTCTCTGCTGTTTGATATGGTTGGCTGACTTTCATCTTGGTGATTGTTCAACTATCGTTGTAGAAGGTTGAATTTTTGTGGGACTATACATCACAATGGGGCACAAGCAGACATTCAAGAATTTTGAAGCTACCTAAATCAAATTTTTTTACGCAGTTTTGGAGGGCTGAATGATTGGGCATCGCTGCGCTTTGTAAAATTTTCATTTATCTTGTCTTTTCATATGGAGTTGTGGATATTGTAATCTGAGAAAATAGGACAAAATTTTCGAACATGTTACACCAATATTATGTACAGTAGTTGCAAAGAGTGTGGATGAATGTTTTGTTTGCAAGAAAAATGGGTTGTTTAATGTTTGATTTAAAGGGAATAACCTGAGTTAAAGGATGAGATCTCATAGGTTTATAAATAGCCTATTGTATTTTATAATCCAACAAGTGGGCAAAGAAAGAAAAGCCAAAGAAAACAATGGTGTGTTATGGTTTTCCTTTATCCTATTTATAGACGGGCGCCCTATAGCTCAGGTCATTCACTTTAAGCACTAACTAAAAGTAAATAGTCCACATTTATTGAAAAGCAAGATGAACATTTTTTGTAAAGTCTACTTTTGTAATAGTAATAATTTTAATGGGAAGCTCACTACACCATTACATTTCCTGAAAGAACAGGTTCATATGATGAGTTGAAGTCTTTGATAGGAATTGCCGTCTGATATTTTGTGTAGAGAATCAACATCTGATGAACTTTCTTTTACATCCTTATAGTCCCTTGTTTGTGTTATGTTAATAGATATTGTTATCATTTATCACTCAGTCTCAGTGATAAAGGATCAAATTCATTTTCTGACAGCAACCTTCCCTTTTGCAATTGGCATGAACTACAATTAGTCTTCAAATGATTTGTAACTTGAAACGGAGCCTTCACCATTGTTTCTTACGTCGTAGATTTCTTCAGTGTCCCTGAACAAGGAGAGCTTTTTGACGAGATAGAATTTGTTGAACAAGATGAAACAGAGTCGAAAAAAGCAGTTGAAGGTTACCATCGTGAGGGCAGACGTAACAGAGAAAGAGGAGAAGAACCTGAATATAAAAGGCAAAGATTTGACCAGGATAGGCGTGGGAATAGGCGAGATGATGGTAAATATGGTACGTACAGATTACCTACGTTATTTTTTCCTACACATGACATGGTTTGCTCGTATCGACTTTTATGGCCAAGCGCAAACCCTTAATGGTGTAGGAATTCTTTACACATTTCATTGTGTGCTTAAAAATTTATTTGTTGCATATTCACAGACTGCATCAGATTCTTACTCGTTTTCAAGTCAATAACATGTAGTTGTGATGCAGTATTTTGTTTAGTTGACATTTAGATGTGTGATGTCCGCAATTAACTCGTACATATATAAAATTATTGCAAACTTATCATAAAGGTTTTGTGGGGCCACTACTGTGTTGTACTTGTATTGTCAGCTGACCTCTGTGTAATCTGACAGCACCACCGTCAGTTTGTTTTTGGCATGTCATCCTAAGCACATTATTAAAGTTAAATTTCTACTACTTCTAAAATTCAGAAATTGTACACCAACGAATTGACAATATTTTCAAATATTTGCTTATAGCATGCACGCTTCATATTTTGATTAAAAATCCTGTGCTCCCCATGATCTTTGCATATGTGCGAACCATCAAAACATCCTATTGGCTGTAAACGTATTCTGTAAACAACATATTTTGAACAAACAATAGTGGGAACATAAATAGCGATAATTGCAGAGAATTTCTGTTGTTTGAGTTAAAAAACAGTGGCGTAACAACGTTCATTTGAAGATTGAAAAGATAATACAGCCATACAATTGCTGGTCCGAATCATTTTCATACAGGATGAAAATCACTGTGAGACTACTATGGATCATGGGCAGCACAGGAACTTTAAGGCTAATTTTCATGCAACACTGTCATTACTGATATTGTTATCAAGTTGGACAATTTGAGCTACTAGAATAGAGAACAAACGCAAGACAACAACTTTCTAAAGACAAATGACTGAAGATAGAGCCCGATCTACAAACACTACTCACCCGGACGGACGAAAGATTTAAGTTTTGATGAGAAGACAAAGTAGAGTATGCTTTACTTTGTAGATTCTCACAGAAGTTACAATGACAGAGACAGGAGAAGATCTGGTGGCGCATCAGGTCAGTCTTCAAGGAGTGTTGTTCTGATCACTGGCAATTTTTCTATTTTGATGAGCAAGAACATCAACAACCACCTTCAAAGATTTCCTAACCATGTTATCAATTAATCAGTTAATCAATCATCTTCTGGGTTGGACTGAATCATTGAGCTACCAGGCCTGCTCTAACAACCGATCAAGAACAAGGGATTGGTGTTTGGTTGTGGAAATGTTCCAACCAATCTTTTTCGTTAATTAATCAAGTTAACATTTATTTTCAAAATTAATTTTGTTAACAATGTTTATTTCAACCAGGTATTTGACATGTTTTCAAATTATCCTACTTTTCTTACCATTTTATGTGCTAAATTATGCTCTTTGCTTTTGCCTAATTCTAAATCAAATTTGTGTGTGAAAACTGAAAAAAGACAATTTCCTGTTTTAAAGCATATATAGCTACTTCACCAAGTTAAGACCATCATTTCATATCACTTGTAACTACCATTTTACGGCACTATGCATAAACTTTGTTATCTTTTGTTCCAATTTTGCGCTGTTAGGTTTTACGTGAACTTTCTTTGGTGTACTTGACGACCCATGGTTACCTTGGTGTTATTCTGCGAAAATAGATAAATTTGTGTTCAGATACTTACTATTTGTTTGAAAATCCTCTATGAATTTGCACTGTTGTTGCACTCGCTATCGCATTAAATTCATTCAAGTCTTAAATGGAGGTAGTTCATATGATGAGTTGAAGTCTTTGATAGGAATTGCCGTCTGAAACGTCATGTAGAGATTTAACCTCTGATGAACTAACTTAAACCTAGGTGAAACTAAGGTTTAGAAATGTTTTCATTTTCTAACTTACTCATCTGAGCCCTTAAATCTGCCACTCCTCGATCAACCCTCACTGTGTGATTGTTATACTCCTTACGAACTTCTTTTTAAAATAATAACGATTTCTGTGAATCTTCAGGTGGATATGATGACCGCAGAAGAAACGACAGCAGAGACAACCGACGTGGCGGTAGCTATGGTGGTTATGGCGGTGGTGGTGGTGGTTATGGCGGAGGTTATGGTGGCGGTAGCTATGGCGGTGGTAGTTACGGTGGTGGTAGCTACGGTGGTGGTAGCTATGGCGGAAGATCACAGAGTGGCGGTTATGGTGGTGGTGGTTACGGTGGTGGTGGTTATGGTGGTGGTGGTGGATCGTCATATGGACAAAGAAACTCATATGGCAGCAGTGGATCCTATGGTGGAAGTGGTGGATATGGTGGTGGCTCGTATGGTGCATCAAGAGGTGGTTATTATTATTATTATTATTAATTTCTTTATAGTAGGCGTTTAAAATACTAGCAAAATTACTGCTAATTGAAGCCTACTGAAACAAAACGAAAGTAAAATAAATCTAACAAACCTAACGATAAAAACGATCTCTATACTTATTTACATGTGAGTTTTGAAAGTGAATAAAATAGTATCAATTCAAGAACCCAACCTGTGCTACGAATGTCTTGCATAATCGGCAGTTGCATTCATCGCCCTTCCACTCCTTTATACGTTTTTTAAAGATGGAAATATTCAGTGACTGTTTAATGTCATTTGAGATTCCATGCCACAGTTTGCATCCCAAGAAGGCAATACTCTCTACCCCAAACCGAACTGTCCGGGCCTTGGGCATTTGGTTATGGTGGCCAAAGAGGATATGGAGGTAAGCCACATGTCTTATTTTAAAAAAATTGCTCCTTTTTGTTATCCTAGGAATGTACATAGCTAACCTGCTGTCATGAAAGTTCGAAAAATAGACTCAAATTAACAAGATATAACCAAGGTTTTCTTTTGTAGAGTCTCGACAGCGAAAGATAATGGCTGCGGTCACACTAGAGTTTCCTACCGTTATAATGTGAATGGTGTTATTTTCTTGAAATTTACTTTTGTCGTTTGAAACCACGGCGATATAACGATACAACAACACCCGGTCACATTTAGCTTAAAATCTCTCTTGTTTTAGTGTCCTTAAACAACGCTAAAATTTAGGTCATCGCCTTGTTTATCCCGTTGTTTTGAATCCTTTGGTTTTCTATGGACTTAGGCCTGAGAAACGAAACGTTTTAACAGCCCTGTATGCAAAAAGTAGAGCGGTCATATATCACAAAGTAGTTAACCCATTGCTTAGATAGGATACAATGGAGATAGCTCCCCTAGTGTGACCGCAGCCATTAATTTCTCCAATTCTATTTTAGGTGGTTCGTATGGAGGCGGTTCTTATGGAAGCGGTTCTTATGGAAGCAGTTCATATGGTGGTAGTTCTTATGGTGGCCAACGAGGTGGTGGTGGAGGTGGTGGTTATCGACAGGCTGACACACGTGACAGATATCGACAAGGAGGAAGCTCTGGCAGTAGTAGTAGTAGTAGTTATGGTGGTGGTAGCTATGGTGGTAACAGAGGAAGGGGGTCGCAATCTAGTGGCTACAGTGGATCATCAAGTCGTGGAGGCAGCTATGCACCTCGTGGGGGAGGATGGAGCCAAGGATATGGCAGTCAAGGCAATAGTAACTACGGCAGTTACTCCGGACAGGGTAGTAATTACCGAGGGTACGGATATTAAAGAACATCACGAAATTAGAACACACATGAACATGTAAATCGCTAGTCAACCGATATGGTTTTGTAAAATAATGCGTAACATTACGGCTAATGGGCGATGACATTCACGAAGAATGTTACAACTTGTCCTTAGCAGCTATCAATTATGGATGATACAGGTTGATAACTAAGATAGATCGATTGATTTGGTCCTTTGTTTGGTTTAAGTGGTTGGCTATTACAAAAATAAAACTGATTGTTAGAGAAAATATTAGGTATTGGTAACTAACTATTTACAAGAAACAAAATTATTTGTACATTTATTGCATCAAAAAGTGAGGAATTCATTGAGAAGCTTTATGGTGCATGGCTGTTCAGTATTTAAAACGAGTGACCCAATCATCATGTTTCAGTTTTCGATCAAACACGACAGTTGACTCGACTGTATTGACGTTTTAAAATTATGAAATTGCAGCTTGAATCGCTTAACCAACCTAACATCAGATTCTTTTAAATTCAACCTGTATATTTATCTTGCTATTGAACGTATCTTTTAATAAAGAGATTTGGCCGTGAGAACAAGCTGTGTTTCTGTCGTCCCTCTATATTTCTTCTGTTCGAAGAGACCGTCTGACTCAAGCAAGCGTTGTGTATGAAAATCACTGAAAGGGTTGATTTTGAAATGGTCAACATAGATAATTTTTCTCCGACCGAAATCATATGTCAGACAGTCCAAGCCGATATTCCACTTTGGAAAGTTTCTGGAAAATGCGAAATAGTCTTGGAGAAAGCGACCTATATGGACACGCGAAGAACCAACCAAATTGGTACCCTTGTCGTCACATGATCGATTTCATGAGAAATGTTTTGCAGTTTGCAGAAGTTTATTTAAGTGGAATAGCGGCTTTAGTCTCGCCGATAATTTTTGGATAGGTCAAAATTCTTCTTTAAAGGGAATCGGCATGGTTAAACAGGGCACATGAAATGTCTATATTTATCGGTTCAATGAGATAGCGTTTTGAACGAGAAGATTCAATCGGAAGGCATATCGCTAATTCTATCTCTAACATTTTCGTCTTATCAGTTTCGATTCCCTTTATGAAAAATAAACATTACGTGTTGCGACAATTTAGAAAGTGTTAGCTATATAAAGGAATGTATTCGGGTACTTCTAATCGATAAGGGCTTCCAAGCGACAGAGGACGAGCACGAAGAGTACTTCCCACTATAGTCATAATTTGTGGACATTTTGTGGCTTAGATTTTGGCAGAGGACGAGATTCCTTCGGTAAGCTTATTATATCGAATCGTGCTTTACCAAAATATACAGAGCTCGGCCTGGTCAAGGAAGATCCACCTGTAAAGTTACCAAACAAGAGAAGCTGTCAAAATCGAATTTCGATGCCTGGTATTAGCCTCCATCGATTGCCAAAGAATCAAGAAGTGCGAAGACAGTGGATTCACTTCATAAAACGACACCGCGTGGATTTCGATGTACCCTGTGGGTACCAGAGCCGAAAAGAAAAAAAAATAAGAGGGAAAGAAAGAGGTTCTGGCTACATCAATAAATAACCTCCTTC
Source organism: Aurelia aurita (assembly GCA_004194415.1). Lineage (NCBI taxonomy): Eukaryota > Metazoa > Cnidaria > Scyphozoa > Semaeostomeae > Ulmaridae > Aurelia > Aurelia aurita. The sequence goes on along the minus strand of REGM01000283.1, from coordinate 287,456 downwards.
TCGTGTCAATGAACGGAATCACTAATCACTTTTTTAGAGAAATCATTGACATACACACTCTCTTTCCTTCTCTCTCGCATTTTTTTTTTCGTTTTTTGTTTTCTTTTCGGCTCTGGTACCAGGGTAATTTCGATGCTGCATCGTACTCAATTGGTCCTGTCCTTTGTTCAGAGCATTTTGTAGCAACTGACTTTCGAAGAACGTTTGCTTCCCGCCTGAATTTAATATCGAAAATATGAAAAGGTTCCTTCGATGTGATGCCGTGCCTACTGTTTACAACCTGAAAAAAACAGCATGACGAGCAACCAAGCAGACACGAGACAAAAGAATGGTTAGTAAACTATTGTATCTCATTGTTTTTTATTACGTCGTTCTCCAGGGGAAAGATCATCCAATATCCCGCAGTTGGAAAGAGACCCCTTTCAAAAGTGAGCAGTACAATAAAATGAAAAGGTCTTACGCATTTTTGTATGCACTACCCTGTTCTAAACATTTCATCCTTTCTGCCAAGTACCAAACGTATTTTCTGTGGTCCTTTCTGCCAAACGCGTATTTTACCTTCAAAACCAATCACCCTCATTCTTTTTCGGTAGAAAGCTACTGCAAACTAATGAATTCAGGCCCTCCTCTCCAGGGAATTTGAGATCTTAACTTCGTACAAACTGTCAAAAATTTATCAAAGATTGAATTTTATGTTACAGATGCTAAAAGTCACAGCAGCCAAAAGACTGAAGCTAGAAAAAAATCTTCGAAAAACTCTGACAACTCGAGAATCCTTGCACGACTACACTGTTGTTCTTTCCTTGCCGACTAACTGCCTTTGTTAGGCCCTAAACTCTTTACGTCACAACTCAAAACCCGCCCCAGACCTCCCGGACACTTTTTCAACGAACAAATCAATTTTCGAACGCTAATATCTACGAAATGGCTTGGAATTTGAAAGTTTAGTTTTTAGAATCGAATCAGCGTACTCGAATCAACTATTTTCGACGATAAGAATTTTCTCGTCATATTCACTTAAAGTGAATGACCTGAGCTATAGGGCGCCCGTATAGGATAAAGAAAAACCAAAACACTCTACTGTTTTCTTTGGCTTTGCTTTCTTTGCCCACTTGCTAGATTATCAAATACAATAGGTTATTGGAGTTTATGGAGCAAATATATTTACATTAAAATGTCGATAACAACGCGTTTGCAAAAGGGTGAGAATTTAGGCCCGACTGCAACGCAGTCCCCAGATTACATAACCAGGACAGTTTTCGAAAGCATTCTCGTCCAAAAGCTTGATGGATTGAAGGTGGATTTAGCCACAAAGGAGTGCATTCAAGGCTTGAAAGATGTGATCGAAGCTCAGAAAATGGAGATAAATAAGCTGGAATCTAGAGTTATAATTATGGAAAGGTATGTGGCTCAACTCCAAAGGTCTGCTGACGAGCAGGAGCAATACCAGCGGAGATTATGCTTGAGAATTAATGGCGTGGAAGTTGAGCCTGGGAAGGAAGAAACTGGCAATGACTGTCTGAACAAATGCAAGAAGATTTTTAAAGATCTTGGTGTGAGAATCCCTGAATCATCATTGGATAGGGCTCACAGAATTGGAAAAGAAAAGAGGTCACAAGGAAAAGTTTATCGGCAAATCATCGTACGTTTCACAACGTGGAGACATCGCACCATGGTGTACAAAGCGAGGAAGGCATCGGCAGGTCCAAAAATTCGTTTAGATCTCACCAAACAAAGATTAAATGTTATCGGGAAAATAAACGACACGTTAAAGGCCAGAAACATTCAAGACTCATTTGCGTTTGCTGATATCAACTGCAGACTTTGTGTCAAGTTAAATGATGAATTCCACTATCTCAATGACGAAGTAGATTTTATGAAACTGATGGACCAAATTGAGGCAGTAAATTTTAGGGAAGGAGAAGCAGGAGACGGAGAAGGAGAAGAAGGAGAAGCGGGAGACGAAGGAGATGAAGGAGAAAATGATGAATAAGTCATGAGTAACCTTTTCAAAGTTTAGACCTTTTTTCCGTTGGTTAGCTTTGTGTTCGCGGTTTCTGTTCAGCATTTTGCAGTTAAACATTATGTTGGCTCTGGTTGTCCAAATAAGTGCAAGAATACATTCAAAGATATTTGGCGAGAAAATCCCCGACTAATTACTAGGAAAAATTTTATTGCTGAAAATTTTTCAAGACGGAACCATTTTGTCATTTTTTTAAAAAA
>REGM01000283.1:201046-274313 GCA_004194415.1 Aurelia aurita | reverse complement strand
GCAACTGTAAGTTTTTGTAAAGTTTTCTTTAATGGTGCACACTTCAAAACAAACCATGAGCGTTGGGGATGCCCAACGTTTAAGGGTGCTTTTGTGGATTTTGCCCGAATATGATGGATTCAGTGAGTTAAAACTGGCCGAATGGAGCTAGACTGACTGTCACGGATTTTTGATCCAACGCACTGCCTTGAAATGCTTGTTAAATAACTTTAGGTGTAACCCCCGGGGGAGTTACGCCCACAGACTGTTTATAGAGACGCTTTGTTGTTTTGGGAGTAGAGTTGAACGAACCTTCGAAGCCTTACACACGAGTTGGAGCCTATAGCCTATAATTTGTTACAGTCCTCTTGTATAAACATGTAAATAGTATGTTATGTTATTTGAGCCGAGCCTATGATCCTAAGAGCCTACATTCTATATATATGCGACTAATTTCTGTATTGTGGAACTCAGGAAGGGCGGAAGGCCTAGGAAGGCCTAACCTCCCTGAGAGGGAACACATTGGAGAATTCCAACTTTATCTAACATAGGGGAACAACTCCTGAAAGAGCAATTGTAGGTTTTTTACAAATGTTCCATGATTTTTTACTACCGTATGATTGTTGCTTTTGCTTGTTAATAAAAACTGCAGAATTTTTTGGTTTAAGGTCAAAAGCAAAAACAAATTTGCAATCTTTAAATCTAAAATTGGCAGTCTATCAATCATCCTTAACATAAAGTACTTGCTTTTCAAGTTGTTATTATGATTCTAAAATCTTCTTTCACTGAGCAAGATCAAGATTGTTTTGCAGGAAAAGATTTTGTCGCAGTTCTGTAGCAGTAGGAAAGGAGAATAATAACAGGACTGAGAGTTTCTTTTGAGAATTGAGATATTTGCAAAAGCAGCTAAAATCATCGAATAGAACTTTCTCGAGTCTCTTTGTGAACATGATATCATTGTTGATAAATCCCAACGCGCGAGGAAATGTCGATTTTGTTTCATAGTATTCAAAGATACGTCGTGCATTTCCAGGACGACCATATGTCTTGGGACTTGTTTTAACTAAGCTAAATCACAATATATTTATAGTAACCTAAATCAGCATTTGTCATCATCATCATCATCGTCATCATCATCATTTTATTTAAAGTTGGCAATTAACATAGCTATAAAAAGCTAATTCAATGGAAGTCAACGTCTTGTATATTTTGTGTGTAGTTCAAATACTCAATGCTCAGCTTCTGAATTAGAAACATAAAATACCTAGACCTACCCTTTTCTTTTCTTTTCTTTTCAATGTATACTCATGTCTTCTCTTGATAGCCATTTTCTGCATGCACAGCGAATGAACTAGCTACCTAAACTAGATCTTAGCGCATCTTTTACAGCTGGGGAGGAGGAGGAGGCACTCAACCTCATCCTTGGTAGGGTCGTGCGGACCATAAAACGTTTAGGGGATCCATTCTACATATGTAAGAAATTTTTCCACAACCACTCTCAGGTACCTAAAAAGAACCACTAAAGATACACTGACGGCCAAAATTAATCAGCCACCATGCACAAACTGTAAAAATACGTTTTTAACGTAATCCAGTGCGAATGATCTGCCTTTTTGGCATTGTCAGCGTTTATAATTCTACATGTAGATTCCGAATATTGATGTTTCTTTTGGTAAAATTCTGCACCATTAACTCTTGACGTCACGATGACGTTGAAGTTTATAGGAAACCTTGAATGAGAATAATGGTAATAAAACCGACGGGCGTGTCAACCTAGAGAGAAACGGTACCAAGCTCTAATTTACACGAATCGATATAGAATATCGTTCTCTACAACATATCCAAACTGCGCTAAAATCTGCTTTGAAGAAAAAGTTTTAGGGGAGGTTCTTGTAAATTGCACTGTTAGCTTCATACTTGAAGCTCTAAAATGTGTTCAAATTCAGACATATATTTTTTCAGAATCGGATATGATGATGAAAAAGCGCTTGATGGAAACATTCCGTGAGTCAAAAAGAAATACCTTTATTTGCTCCTTCGCAGAAGTCACTGCGAAGACCAAATCGCTATTCGTGCGAAGGAGAAGAACCTTCCTCCTTTCAAAAAGATGTTTCTGTAGCAGCCACAACACACCATAACAACGCCCTTGTGATTTGGCATTTTTGCCGATAGCAAGTGGTCACCATAACACATTCCAACAATCAAGAAATCATTCATTACTCCAACTACGATTTTACATACTGCAGACCGGCAAACAGGCAAAGCGTACGGAAACCAAAGAAGTTTGACCAAATTACTCCCTGGCTTTGAAGACAGACGTGACGAGCCACCTTGGCCTAAGCACAACACATCACAATTCTTCACTATCAAAAAGGGTTGTCAGTCAGCAACGAAGGAGTTTTACCAGAATCTGAAGCAAAGAAGATTCTCACAGACAGTAGTACAACGAGGTACAACATCGATAGATCTGGCTAGGCCAACACCTACCATTAAAAAGTCACCATCATCACAATCTTAAGAACAGTGGTAGTCGAGTCACCAGAAATAGAACTGTTAAAGTTCAATAGAATTGTTAAAGTTCACAAGAAAATTCAAGGAGATTTCATACAGCAATACAACATTCATTGATGCAGTCTATTCTGAACAGGCTTCAAGTTATGCAAGTAACCTGAAAGAACCACCCAAATCAGTTTCTCACCAAACATCTTTCTTTCTGATTACTCGTGAATCAAATTTTGCGATTTATCAAAGCAAAGTGAAGAAGATCAATAACTTGATGTATAAACGACATTCTTGGTTATTCACCTAGTCAATGAGATATCATAGAAACATGTTTGACAAAAGAAAAGTTCAACTAGACCCAGCATTGTCCTTTGGTCATGGCAGTAACGATGTCACATTATCAAGAAAAATATGGAGACCAATGGTGACAAGAAAATCATGCATGTTTGTTTTCCTTGCAATTTGTTGTGTTGCAGTAACATATCTTATTTTGTTGAGTCCTAAATCAGGAAGCTTCAGCATTTTTAGAGTAACTCAAAATGTTTATGTTGGAAGTCAAGAAAACAAATCAGGAATACAACTTATCCCAAAGGAGGATTATTACAGTATTGTGTTTGATGCTGGGAGCACTGGAACTAGAATACATATTATTCATTTCAAGAAAGATGATGGTGAGTTTGTTGAAAGTTGCTTTACTTATGAGCAAAGGTGTACACCAGGTTGGGAAACTTGCATTCATTCACAACTATACATCTGTATCAGAGCTTACTGCTTGCAGCTCTAGGATAAACGGTTCTCGCATGAAAGAGCGATAAGGTCTATATACCGGGTGAGTCAGGAAAAACGTGGGGTGTTTGCCAATTTTTATTGATACAGTTTAATTTGAAAGTTTGTTTCTTTAAAGTTCATTGCATAGAAGAACAGCTAACTTAGATATGAAAATTTGTTTGGTTGAAATCGGTTTTTCCATTCCAGAATTACGAGCGATTTTAGTAAAATTGTGCTTCGCAAGATTGCTAAAATATGCCTTCAATTAGATTCATATTCATGCACACGTGACCTTCTAAACCATGACAAACATATTGCTTCTCTATCACAAAATTGAAATAATGCATGCATTGTGTTACTGTAGAGCACAAATGGAAAAACTAATGTTACTTATGTTGTATCCCTTGGGGACTGTCATTCAAATTGTCATTGTTAGCAAGCTGAAAGTTCTTTTACTGGCGATAATTTTCACCAAAATGGCTATATCACAAACTCGAAAATAAATAAGGAAGAAATGACCGATTTTAACAAAATAAATTTCTGTAACTATATAATTCATAACCTTTCTTCTGCAATATAAAACTCCAACACTCCCAGTTTGACTTGTTTTTCATCAGAATATTGCTTGCTAAACGCCCCACTTTTTTCGGGCCGAATCATGCATGTTCTTAAAACGGCTCAGACTAGATAAGCTTTGCTTTTTCTGAGTCGTATAAGTTATATGTTGTATTTAGTATTTCTTATAAACAAAGTTTGAATTGAATTGAATTGTTCTCCAACCTGGAGTGTGCAGCTCTACTGGGTGCACCAAAACATTTACAGGCGTTTGAAAATTTTTAGTACCTCAATAAGGTTACTGGATGGGTTTGAATGGATCAAATTGAGAATTTAACACTAAAGATAGTGACAGGGAGCTTTTTACTAGGACGCATTGCATTCTGTAATCAATTTCCTATAGAATCGTTAAGGATGCTTAATTAGAACACAATGCATCTGGTAAAAAGCTCCCTGTCACCATCTTTAGCGTTATCATCTATTCTGCCTGACAGCTGAAAAAACGAACTAGTTTTTGCAATTTTTCTTGGATTTTTGTGAGTGCTTATAAAAGAATACATCTTCTATCAGTTTGGGTTCTGTAGCTAACTTAAGCTATGCACACTAGCTCCATTGTGATGAGTTTTTACCACTGAAAATGCATCTTGTTTTGGGCCTCATTGAAACTACCCATTTTCAAATATGTGAAGTAAATGAAACTGCTTTGCTGTTCACATTGCTTCTTTTTCATTTACAAACAATAAATTGTTTTAAAATAAAAACAACTATACTGTATAGGTGCACCAAAAACTATCCACTTTTGAAAGGCAACAATAAATTGACGTACACTGCACCGATTTTGAAGATTATATATGACTTAATCTATAGTGAAAATCCAGAATTATATACCATGTAAATTTGTCAGTCTTCTTCTGTTTCTTATTGATGATCAAGAAAAGGTTTATCAAATTTTCTCAACAATGACAATTGCATGTGTGTCATAACATATGGTATCCTCTTTCTATGAAAGAATGTGGATCAAATATCTTTTTCATAGTAGAAATCTGAAAAATTTTCGATGTGCACGCAACAGTAATAAAAGCTGTAATGCCACTCAATCAACATTTTCGTATAAAACTGTATAAAAATTTCTCTCGATCCAGACTGTTGTAGATAGAACGTCTATTTCATATTTCATATTTCAATTTATTTTATATTTCAAGGAGGTTGACCCTTCAACCTAGTGGCTGATTTTCAAGGGGCCCTCCACATAAAAATTTACAAAATATAGGGTTAAAAACATCTAAGAATTACTTACATTAAATATATACAACCAAAAAATCAATGCTAACTGTGAGAAATAAAATAAAAATGCCTCAAAGTAAATTTGTAATGCTCATAGGGACGACATGTTTGTTATCCCAAGATGATAACACGTGCTAAAGTGTATTAAAGTTGATCGTGATTTTAAGCCATTTTTTGAGGTTTCTTGAAAGAGCTTTCTTGAGGCAAATTTTGAAACCAAATTGAACATATTAAACAAGGTATTTGCCAATATTATTGCTGCGATATTAAGGAAACAGCAGCCTTTCAAACAGCATGCATGTTTTCTGACTCGCTCCGCTCTGCATATATATTGAATTTATGTTTTTCTCAGACAGCTTTTTGATCAGAAATTGTTTCAAAGTATCAAAAGTTGCATAGAAAGAAACCAGGGAATAAGAAACTTCATAGCTGATGCACTCTCGTGCAGAGTGGGTACGGAAATTGTAAATGACGTCTTTGTTTGTTTCTAGACTGTGGTCTTCTCTTATGACTTTGTAGGCATTTTTTAATTTTCTTTTCTAGTTTATATGGATTAATGTATTGATGTATTGTAGTTTAACGTAATGTAATGGCTGCGGGGTAGACTTGGTTTTTGCTCCCTGTGGTATCGTTTAGTAGCATTGTAAAGTAGTTTGTAAACTTTTAATGGACTGTAAAAAAACAAAAAACTTTCTTTTCTTCAGTGTATGAGGCATCCTAGGCTGCGCACAGGCTAGAGGCAATAATATTCTTCTCAAATATTTTCTAATTTCTTTGACCAGATGGAAACTTAGAGATAGTAAAAGATATTTTCAAGAAAGTGAAACCTGGACTGTCATCTTATGCTGATGAACCTGACAAGGTAAGAATGCAACAATGATATTGTGTATATTTTCTTTTCTTCTCCTTACATTGCTTAGAGTTCAAAGTTACTGGTCATTTTATACCTCAACGATAGACCATTAGTTTGTTCAGAATAAGATATTCTAATTGGATTTGAAAAGACGAAGAGTTATGGTATAACGGACGGAGAGTTAGTCTGGTTTACAGATTACCTCTTTTTGCGAGAACAGTCTGTCGAAATAAATGGGACTATTTCAGATGCTTATCCAGTCTATACAGGAGTTCCCCAAGACTCAATATTGGGCCCCTTACTATTCTTTCTTCACATGAACGATATAGGTGAATGCCTAAAACACTCCTCGATCATCACCTATGCAGATGACACTGTCCTCTTCACGTCATCTAAGTGTGTAGATGATATAGAAAGAGGGCTGAACAAAGACATAAACAGTGTTCACGAATGGAAAATGAAAACGAACTCATTTTAAATCTAAAGAAGGGCAAAACAGAATCAATGTCGTTTGGGACTGGAAAAAGGTTGAGCTTGCTTGGCGGGAAACAGCTTGAAATTTATGTAGATGGAAAAGTTATAAACTCAATGAAAAGTTATAAATATCTTGGAGTGCATTTGGATCCTACGTTGTCACTTGCCGAACACTTTGACAAAACCTGTAAAAAAGCTGCAAGCAGAGTGAACATGATGAGAAAAATAAGAAGTAGTTTGACGCCTGATGCAGCAGAAGCATTATACAGAACGATGGTATTACCGATTTTTACATACTGCGGTACTTTATCACTTGGATTACCTGATTTTAGATGGAAAAAGATCCAAGGTATTGAGAGAAGGGGAAAGAACATAATTGCATCAACACTTGGAAACAATATTGAACTACGAGTTCCATCAGTATCAAGCCTGATCAAAAAGAGAGCTTGTAATCTAGTATTCGACTGCATAAACAATAACATTTGCGAATTGTTTGAAAATCATTTTGAGAAAACGGACCACAAATATGCGACACGAAACAATCACAATTCAGTAAAATTACCTAAAGTGAAGCTAGAGACTGGACGTAAAAGTTTTTATTTTTTAGCGGCGAGAACATTTAATTCTTTACCCCCTGAAGTTAGAACATTGAAATATAGAACTGTTTTTAGAAAAGAAACAGAGGAACATTGTAAATAGGCGTAAATTATATTCTTAATAACTCTGTGACTGTAGATTTTAAAAAATTTTTAGATTTTTACTTTTAATTTAACCTTTAGGAACAGGATTCTTGTGATAACAGTGCTTTGCGCTGATAGATTATCTTGTTTAAATTCGATTTTTATTATTATTATGAACATCTAGCAGCAACGCACTACTAAACCTCACTGTCCTCCTACATATGTGCCATCTAATCATTTCTTGGAAATAAGTTGGCGCCTCTCCTGTTAAACACTTGAATGTCAGTAAAAGAATTTTGTACATTATTCGATACTTCACAGGCAACCAATGTAATTCTATTATAACAGGCGTAATATGTTCAAATTTGGGAACCAGCATAACCACCCGTGCAGCAGCATTCTGTATTCGTTGTAATTTATCTATAGGGTACTGAGGCATGCCATAAAATAAAGAGTTGCAATAATCTAAATTGCTTGTAACGAACGCATGCACATGTGTCTGAGTAGCTTGCAGCGTGAGAAACTTGCAAATTCTACGCAATCTTTTGATTGAAACGAAAATACGCAATCAAGTTATCTCTTCGTCGATTCATAGATGTTTTGGCAATTTGGCAAAAGTCAGGATAGAATGGATTTAGCAAAGGCTAAGGTTTCTGTATTTCTGAAATTATAGATTAATTACAGAGGTCATTCGCCGGGCAGGTCTCATCAAAAATATTCTGTGCCTGCGAGCAAATGATTGGGAAAAAATGTGCCTGCAATAAAATCACTCTCAGTAGCTTAAAGATGCCAGCAATAGATTTGTATTGATACTTTCTGCTTGCGAGCGGCGCTCGTGCGCTCGCGCACATTAATGAGGTCTGTTGCTGGGTGACCAAAAAAGTACGAACCTTGCACAAACGACTAATCTAGGATAAAAACACCAATCTTAAAAGATTTGTATACAAATAGGTCAATGTCTAAATGAATGTTTTTCTGGCATGTTTATGTTAGTGGTGGCTGTGAATGATCGAAATTTTTAAAATTTGAAATATTGATGAAGCATTGCAAAACAGTACTGTTCTTGGAAGCGATGCTGACTCGTATGCTGAATGTCTCTTGAAAAGTATGGTTCAAAATACTGTTTTTAAGATATGGTGACATCTCTTTTATCTATGTGAACAACATTAACAGCAAAAGAGTTTTGCTCTCGACATTATTTTTTATGAATTATCACAGCCCTGGCCTGACATCTAATGCTAGACAGACTCTAGTTCAGTATTTTTTAGTTTTAATCGTGTATTGTAGTATAAATGTGTAATTGTATGTAGTTTAGGAATTGTTCATGTAATGCCGTGAGGTAGTCATAGTCTTTTGCTCCTCGTGCTCATGATATCGTCCTTGTAGTATTGTAATGTAGTTTGTAGGTAGAGTAATCCGTAATATGTTTTTGTAAATTTTTAATGGCATATAAAAGAAACATTTATAATTGTTAAAATAACTTAGTCTTTTGCCTGCTTACCTACAAAGAATATGTTAAAGGACAATTCCGGGGTTTGTAAATTAATGTTAGAAAACAAACTTACCATCCCCTGAATTAAATGACAAACTTTTTTCCGCATTTAGACTTCTGTTTCATCTGTCAATTCAATAAATATCTTCGTAATTTAGGCCAAACGTTGCCACGATCGGTCTCCATTTTGCCACGAGTACACGATAAGGAGGCTAGTCGCGATTCAGAGGCAAGAAAACAATAGGGTAGCCTCGTTCCAAGAGGGCTTTGAGATGATGTCACTGAGCATTGGTCACTTTTTTATGACGTCACTGAGCAGTGGTCGCTTTTTAATACGTAATTTTGCAGAGAAAAGAGGAAAAATAGTGGGAAAAAGTACGATACACCATTCATAACAGCATAATCTTTCATTTTATCATCAANACTTTTCAAGGACAATTCAAACATATTTATCAATGCTTATTACAAGCTCTTAAAACATTTTTTTACGATTCATCCACAGGCGGTAGAAAGTGTTAGGAAGCTACTTGGCATGGCTAAAGACTACATTCCTGAAGAGAAATGGTCCAAGACTCCGATCATCTTAAAAGCAACAGCAGGTCTTAGGTTGCTTCCTGGCACTAAAGCAGAAGTCATCTTAGAAGGAGTAAGTACTTACTGACTTTTGTCAAATTCTGGGTTGCTGTGGCTAATTTTATATTATGTAATCTAATTTTCCAAATTTTGGTTTTTAATTATGTACTACTACAAGATCCTATGTGGTAATATACCGAGTGAGTCAAAGAAGCGTGGGGTGTCTAACGAGCCATATCTTGACGAAAAACAAGTCCGATTGTTTTCGTTAAAATGTGTCATTTCTTTCTACAGGGTGTTTCAGAAAAAACGGAACCCAACCATAATTGAAAGTTAAAAAAAATAGTAAGATTTGAGCAGATATAATGTATGCCATCGGAAAGCTCAATCTATCTTCTTTTCGATGATATGCAGTTTAGATACATTAATTGAATTGTTTATCATTTAATTGATATTTTAGTAACTATGGCCAATTTCAAATGCAGCATGTTGTAAGAGCAAACAACACCTTTTTTACGGTAAAAAATTACGAAACAGATTTTATCAAAACATTTTAGGCCTAGAGACACGTGAGGTGATGCCCTAAGGTAGGAAAAATACAAATTTATTCCAATGAGATGCATATATTAAGAATGATAAAATAAGGTCTCACAAAGATGGGTCTTCGTCTATGTAAATGTCCTACCACTTCCTGCATCTGAAATAGGCCATACTTAATACGTCAATTTAGTGATAAATAATTCAATTAATACGCCCAAACTGGATATCATTGGAAAGAAGATAGATTGTGCTACAGATGGTACACGTCAAACTGATTCAAATAATAATTATTTTTTGAAGAATCTCGAATGAAGTTGGGTTGCGTTTTGTAAACACCCTGTATATTTATTTGCGATTTTGTAATATAGCTATTTTGGTGAGAAAGTATACAAAATAAATAACTATATATAGCTTTTCCTTTTGTGCTTTAACACAATGTGTGCCTTGTTTCAATTTTGACAGAGAAATAGTATGCTTGTCATCGCTTAGACGTTCACACGTGCATGAAAATGAATCTAACTTAGTGCCTTTTTTAGGAATTTTGCGAAACACGGCTTTTAAGTAAAATGTCTCATAATTGTGGAACGGAAAGGCCAACTTCAGCCAAATAAATCTTTATTTCTAAGGTAGCCTTTTCCGAATGTAATGAAATGTTAAAGAAGCGAATTCGCGAAGTAAATTGCATCATTAAAATTGGCAAGTACCCAAAATTTTTAACTCACCCGTTAGGTAAGAACAAAACGAACATTACTACAGTCCACTCTGGTTGCAGTCACACTGTTTGTTATTATAAAAGCGTGACTGTAAGCAGAGTGGGACTTTGATCAGAGTTGGTTTGTAAAAATTTACCATTGGTAAACTTTAGTAAGTAGTGGTGAAGTGGTGGTTACGACCGAAGAGTTACTTTATCTGGAGTCGACTGTAGGCATGGTTAATTTCATCTGGTTAAATGGCAACGATCATATTTCCACTTTCAGCCTTAAAAGGTATCATTTGAAAAGAAGAAAGATTTGCAGAGTGTAAAGAAGTATATTTTTCCAACTTGTGCAAAGTCTGACTTACCCATAAGTCATGTTTTTCCGACTTACGGTACAGGCATTTCGTACATTATCACCCATTTATTGTTACAGGTTAGAAAGCTGTTTATGAGTTCATTGTTCCAGAAACTTGGTGACGATTTTGTCTCAATTATGGATGGTGACAGTGAAGGTATGTACAAAAGCTTGATGAAAAGTAGATTTTTCTTTTGTACCACACTTTTAACCCCATCTCACCTGGGACTTTTTGAAGCGGTCAATGCCTGGGGGTTGATTCCACCCCCCCCCTCTTTTTCTCCGCTGTTACAGTAGCTATGATCTTATAACTTAGTAATTAGATGGACTTTGATGCGAACAATCAAAATTACGTGATAAAATCAAATTAAGGCCATTGTTCTTGTTGCTATGACAATAAAAAGATATCAAGTTATGATAATGATGATAATGGGTATCATGATTAAAACAACAAAATAAGGGATTAAATTATAATTTTTTGTGTCAAATTGAGGTGGATATCATTAAATACATGTATAGGCATAATATGTACCATATTTAAGATTAATATTTGTAACAATAGACCTTTCCCCTGATTACGTCACACACCTGTGAGCGCACAATGCATTCTGGTAGTTGTATTTAACATGCGATCAGCTGTGTATGTTTTTCTATGGTAATCGTACGGAGTTCTACATTCTATCTCAAAGTTTACAGTGAAAATTCAACGAAATTATGGAAAATACTTCAAATTTAGCCTACCAGAATATCCCTAGTGTCTTCGAAGCTCTTGCACGGGGACTGATGCTTAGGAAAGAGGAGAAAACAAAGATTCCTCCCCGAATAGCGGCGAGAATCCGATGCGGCCTAAAATGTCTGGCGTTAGCGAAGAAACAAGGGAAGTTGCAATGGCAAAGCAAACGGAGAAAGAAGGCTGGACGGGCTGGACTAGATCTCTAAGTTTATTTCCAAGTTTTCACAGTGAAAAGATTTATGATAGAGTAATAAAAAACTCCGTAACAATAAGTGTAACTGCAAGGCAGCTCAAGGCGGGTGCTGCAAACATGTCGGTGCCCTGCTGTACACCCTTCTTGACTATGTCAACATGGGTGTAACGGAAATTCCAAGAGACTTGGCGTGCAGTCAAGTTGGGCAGAAATAGCACGTACCAGCTGATGCAAGAAACCACTTGTCAAAAGCCTTTAAATTTCAAGAACTTGTGTTTCAGAAGGCTGAAGGTAAAAAGAGAGAAAGACCCCCAGTGACTGGCAGCAGAGATTCCTACCCTAACCCTAACCTGTTCCTTGCTTTCGAAGTAGGCCTCTCTTTATTTTCCTCTCTTTATCTTTAAGTAGGCCTCTCTTCTCAAAATCATAACTTTCCCTGCTTTTGCGATTGGAAATGGTGTATTATGAAGCTTTTAGTCTCTCTGGCTTTTACTGAAACAATCTGGCACACAGAAAGTGATCCCTGCAGCCACCGGCTCGCATTTTCTTTCTTGACTAACGCCAGAAATTTTAGGCCGCATCGAATTCTCGCCGCTATTCGGGGAGGAATCTTTGTATTCTCCTCTTTCCTAAGCATCAGTCCCCGTGCAAGAGTTTCGAAGACACTAGGGATGTTCTGGTCGGCTAAATTTGAAGTATTTTCTATAATTTCGTTGAATTTTTGCTGTAAACTTTGAAATAGAATGTAGAACTCCGTACGATCACCATAGAAAAACATACACAGCTGATCGCGTGTTAAATACAACTACCAGAATGCATTGCACGCTCACATGTGTGTGACGTAATCAGGGGAAAGGTCTATTTCAAAATAGGTATTCAATTTTTGTCGATCACTCAGTAAAAAATTGGTTGCCATGGTTACGGTGCTATATTTTTAATCTTGAAATTTTCATAATTCGATACAGTATAGTTATAACGTTAAACTTGCGCAATCTTGAGATGCTGCGTTGCATATGTTAGAAGCAGCAAACAAAAACTTGTTTGGAGGGGGGGGGTCCACCCCCAGGTGAGATAGGGTTAAAGTTACTTCCTTTTCCAATATGATGTGCATGGTGAGGTCTTCTGCCAGACTGGATACCGTTGCAATAAGTTAATGTACAGATTCAGTTCTCCACACCAACCAAATAGAATTTATCAAATTGCCAATAAATTGACTTCCAGATTGTATAGGATTATGGAATCATTCCGGGTGCGCCCAAAATATCCACATTTTACAGGCCATGATAAATTGTGCACTCAGCCGATTTATAAGACTTATGATTTAATCTTTAGTCAAAATCCCAAATAATGCTTGGGGATTTTCATCGAATTTTTGGCAGCCTACTTCCCGAGCTGCAAGTGATTCCTTGAAAATTATTGGTCTGGAAACGGTCTAAATCTATCAAAAAGATCGATGGAATATCGTAAAGACTGAACTTGAAAGGACAAAGAGAATGCTATTACTTTTTATTAACACAAAGACTTTATTCAAATAATAAAAAGCGACAGTTTTTGAATTGATGAAAGTAATACTAAGATTGTGCAAGCATCGAGGGACAATTCCTGCAACTGATCATAACTAATCCACTTCTTAATCCCCATGTCATTTCCAACAGGTTCATCGTTGTCCTGTCTAGCTCAGTCTTAAAGAGAATCAACGGGAGTTAAAAGCCCCGCGCGGAAGGGGTCTGGGTATTCTATTATTAGCCTATTGTATTTGATGATTTCGACACGTGCCTGTATACTGTTTAGCCAGAGGAACAATAGCGTGCGTAGGAGTTTTCCTTGTCCTATTTATAGATGACCTCCACTTAGCTCCGTTGATTCACTTCAAGAAAATTTGATCGATTTTTTCAATCGATTTAGTCACTACCAGACTAACAACTTCCATGAAAACTCTTTTATTATAAGTAGGTGGCTGAAAAATGGGAAAAATTGCCCTGTATTGTTTGCGATTTTAACTTTAGATTGCATTATCATCTTTAAGATTAGTCTAGTGGACGATTTATCATGGCCAGTCAAAAATAGGTACTTTTTTATTGTGCACCCAGTAGATTCCAGATATATTTAAATCTTCCTTGCTTCCAAGTGCAACAGGCCTTCATTTAGATTCTTTGTGGCAGTGACAAATTGAAAACAGTATTTCTTATCTTGAGGTTATACCGGGTGACCCAAAAAAGTGAAACTTTTTGAAAAATCATCAAAATTTGTTTAAATCACTGATCATGAAAATGTCTTATTGTGTATTCATGTCAAGGACCAAACTAATCTTAGACATATTGCAAAGTCTTGAAATTACTTCGAATTTGCGGCAATTCTGCTTTTACAAGCTACCTGGATTTGAAGCATACTCCGAAATCACAGGATATGATTATCAATTTGAATTTTACCATGCAATACCACTTAAATTAGTTGCCTACGTCCTTGACAAAGCTCTTTTATCATGTGAAACTCGAAAGTTCATATATGATCATATGAATCGCAAGAAATAGGTTTTTGGCTGAAATTGCGATATTTCGTATAGTCCTATTGCTCAAAACATGTTTTTTCATGCCGCAATTTCGTCACCTCTTTCCCAAAAGAATAAAATAACGATCATCTATTAAATTTCTTTTGTCCTTCACACAAATGCACAAAAAGACAATTTAAAGATCAGTAGCATTATCAAATTTTTGTGATTTTTGAAAAAGTTTCACTTTTTATTGGGTCACCCGTTACTTAATCTGGAGAATAATAATAATTGCGAATATTTTAACTGGATAAAACACTTCAACTTACAAAAAGCTGTTTTCAATGCGTGTCCAGCAAAAAGTACAAGAATATTAGTGCCTAAAGTATAGCAATTTAAAAAGAATACTTATGAAGTCTTCACCGTAAAACTATCAGTGCATTTCAGCGAAGAATGTTTCTTTAAAAAAATACTGAAGTTAGTTTTTTGCATTTGACGAGCTTCCAATGGCAGCATATTGTACTCCTTTGCACCTGTGAAGTAAGAGCTTTTCCTCGCATACTCGGTTTTGATCTTTGGAAGACGTACCATTTTTTAACTGTTTCTTGTCCGTATTAAGTTGCTTTCTTAGTGGCAAAAGATCTTGGTAGATGTAGTATTTTGAAAGTGTATCTTTATTTTATGATATGTTATTGTAGTATATAGTAGTCTATACCGGGTGGGTGTCCCAAACAAGTACTCCTGTTTGAAAAACCACCAACAATTGATTACATGGCTAATCATTAAATTTCTTTTTTTGGCAAGTAGATCAAAGACCAAATTGTTTTCCCAGATATAGCTGATCTTGTGATTGGTTTTAAAATTAGCAAATTTAGCTCTTTTTATCGCTGTCTAGTTTTGAAGCGTACTGCAAAAAGTATCGATGATTACCAGTTCAAGTTCTTTTTGTATATTAAGCTTCTACTTTGGTCATAAATGTCAGAAAGAAACGCAAACTATCATTGTAGACTTGAAGGATAATGAAAAATCTCAAAATAATTGCTCTTAGGCAAGATGTACGATGTTGTTTAAAAAGTATAGCTCAGAATAAGGTTTTTTTAACCTGTTATTGTATACCCTTTAAGTACTGAAAGCAAGCATTTTATCATATTTAAATATATTTGGATCACTGACAAAAGAGATCAAAAAGAAAATTTTATGATAGGTTTGATAATCGAATTTTGGTGATTTTTTAAACGGGAGTACTTTTTTTGGGACACCCGGTAGTATTTTATTGTTTTGAATCATATTTGCAAACGCTCATCGAAAATACCCGTAACCGCCATATGTTTTGTTCTCATGAAAAGCAATCTCTAAAACAAGCTCAAAGATTAGGATTCTATTTTCAAGGAAAATCCTTTATCATGTGGAGATAGACAAGACAAGTTCCTTTCCATGTTTATTCAACAGCGTACACAAAACGTACCAAAACGTGTCTAGAAGCAGGTGGTGAAAGTAGTGGGCGGTGTAATTTAGTTTCATACGACACCGTCGGACTTGAAATCATCACAGAATAGGCAATAACACTAAAGATGGCTGGAAAATATTTGACGATATGCATTGCGATCATATTACGAATTTTTAAGGATTCTATAAGGCTCGCAATGCATCTTCATCTTGGGGAAAATTTCCCTGCCACCATCTTTAGTGTAAGCGTCTATTCGTTCCCACTTGTGACAGGCCATGATAAATCGTATACAACGCCGATTTCAAAGATTGATGGTGTAATCTTCTGTTAAAATCCCAAGTAGTACTCAATAATTGCTACAAGTGATTTCTTGACAATTGTTAGTCTGGAAACGGCCTAAATCGATTGAAAAACAGCGATCACATTTTCTGAAGACTGAGTTAGACAAGACAATGAGAAAAAAGAATAAACAGCTTTCATATCTCAAATTAATTTGGCTTTTGATGAAATTGAATCAAGACGAAATTTTGACGATTTCTCAAAAACTTGAAGTTTTTTCTGTTTGATCTGGCACATGATTGTTTGGTAACTGTTGCATTGCAGATTGGTCTGAAAATTGTGCAGGCTAAGGTAGACTTACGATTAATACAACTAAAGCTTTTTGGAATATTTTTCCTGAAGCAAAGCTAAGCAGTAGTCACTTATCGTAGTTAAAGGGAATAACCTGAGTTAAAAGATGAGATCTCATAGGTTTATAAATAGCCTATTGTATTTTATAATCCAGCAAGTGGGCAAAGAAAGCAAAGCTAAAGAAAACAATGGCCTGTTATGGTTTTTCTTTATCATATTTATAGACGGGTGCCTTATAGCTCAGGTCATTGACTTTAATCAGTGATTACGATAGGATCTATCCAGTTACTTAAATAAGAAGATCGTAGGACAATCAATATATCTTTTGATCAAATTTGACTAAAGATTATTGTTTGTAAACCTAGCCATCTTATCTCAATGTTGTAACCTTCTGGCTATCCACAACGAAGGTTGATATTATTTTATATTATGACAGGGACCTGAAACTAGTTGCGATGTTTGACAGTCCCTAAACTGCGGTTGTATTACTAGTTTAGACTTATGACCTTTCAAGTGATTTTGTGGCAGGACGTTGGTGTAAGAAAACTCCCGCAAGTTTTAGGTCATTTTTTGACGGGAGCGTTCGTACACCAACGTCTTTCCACAAAATCACTTCAAAGTCTGGTTTAAAGAGCTTGAACAGAGAAAAACAAACTGTTAATACAAAGAATAATGTTTCTCTGACCTAATAATCACAAATTGCATACATTTCAAGCAATAATCTTCCTCTGTACAAACAAAATAAATTAATTTGATTGATGCGTACGGATTCACTCTGCGAGGGCCTAAAGTGTGCCCACTTTTTCATAGTAATGTTATGAGTCCCTACTAACCGGAGAGATATCAACAAATCAAAGAACGCAGAGAAACAAGGGACGAAAGGTCATAAGTCTATTACTAGTTACCAAATTTCCTTTTTTATTTTCATCGATGAAATTACAAAGACAGACACAAATTACATCGAGGTTTTACTTCAATATTTAATCATTTACTAGTCTACGGGGTGTCCCAAAATGTAGACACGTTTAGCAAATCACTACAATTTGATTACAATATCGATCTTCAATTTTTTGTTCAGGCTAAAAGATGAAAGGCCAAATTATGTTCATATGTCTAGATTATCCTTTCGATAGTTTCAAATTTGCAAATATAGCTGCTTTTAGAGCTGCCTCGTTTAAAGCATGCTGCAAAAAATGCAGAGATTATTTTCAGATTGATTTCTTTTTCTGTATTGAGAATCTTACATAGTTATCAATGTCAGAAAGGAATGTGCACGTCATTCAACACTTAACTAACGATAAACAATCGCAAAATTTGACCGTTAGTTAGTAATCGCTTTAAACTATGACTTTTCAAGAAGTTATTTCATACCGTTTAAGTCAAGAGCACAATGATTTTATCACATTTAAAAATAATTTCATCAATACCAAAATGGGGCAAAAAGAAATTTTAGCCATATGTATAGTAATAGAATTTTGGTGAATTTTCGAACGTGGTTTTTGACACACCTGGTAGGTAATTTGAATATGTGAATTATGCCAGGGAAAAGCTTTCCAATCTAATTTATGCTTCCATTCCATTAGGCAACCTTGTTTGTTACATAGTGTATTCTTCATTGTCATGACGACAGCTTTAATTTCCGTTTTACAGGAATCTATGGTTGGTTAACTGTCAGTTATTTAAGTGGTAAGTGGCAGTCCATTGTACGTAACGTTCTCTGAAATTATCAAAGAAATAATTTGAAAAAGGAAACCATGAGGAATGGACCGAAAAAGATCAATTTTCCTTTTTCGCTTGCACAACGAGCTAAAGTCTGTCTCAAATTAGATGTCACTTGAAAATGTCTGCGAATAAAAACGAGTGAAGTGTGTTGCATTAGTAAGTTTGCGTTATCGCAAATCTCACGTAACAATTTGAGATGGACTTCATTTAACCATCCCGGTTTCAGGCTGTCTTTTTGCAGCTTCATTTGTTTACGTTTGCAAGTTGACTAGTTGGCCGTTGAAATCACTTTGTTTGAAAACGCTAATCCCTTTGCACTTGTGTGTCAATCAAAAGCACAGTGGCCGAGAAGATATTTTACTTCCGTGGTGGACCGCATATTTTAAAGGAACTTTCATGCAGTAAAATTTGCGTGGAATAAATTTGCTTCACTGCACATCATAGTCTGCGTCAAGGAAATGAATGATGATCTGTTTTGTTGCAAAGAAACGGTGCATACAGCCAATGATCTGTTTGGTTTTTATTACGTTGAAGATAATTTTTAAGAGTATTGAAATAAATGTTTGATAAGAAGAAAAATTTCCTGCGGCCTTGAAATTATTGGAAAATTTTCTTGGAGCAGTGCTTCCGCGCTCCCACACTTTCTCGACCCCTGCAAAAGCAGCAGGGGCTATCGTTACAAAGTCTGCCCTTTGTTGCTATGAACGAGGAAATGTTTGTTTACCTGGCGAATTTATATTATATTGTTTGTTGACAGGAAAATTGAGCCCAAAGGACATAAATAAAATGTACGGTGCTCTTGACCTTGGTGGTGGATCTGTGCAAATTACCCTGCCAATGGATGATAAGGTAACTTGTGCTATCTTGTGTTATCTCTTGTCTGTACTTAGGTCACCATTGATCTTCTGTTGATGATATCAATAGTACACATTTCATGAATCTTGATTTCATCTTGAAAATCACGGGGAAATGGGTGGGCTTGCAGACGATCTAAGTTAGATTTCCTAAAGATTTAGAATAAAAGGCTGTGCTCCACATGAACTGTACATGGTATTTAATGATTGGATATGTCATGTGTAAGCATATCGCTGTTGACTTGATGTATACAAGTAGCTATTGGGAATATGAAGGGTCTTCGGCGGTAGTAGCGTTATATCGGGCTCTCCAAAAACTTTTGCACCGTTTGGAGAGCTACCGTGGAAAACTGATTAGTCATTTGCCACCAAAATTGCATTCAAGTACGTCTTAAAGGCAAAGTATAGTCCCGCCGCTACATCTTAGCTTAGTATCATTCTCCCTGCGCATTTCTTCAAGTAATATGTTAGCTGGACTTACTTTAATGCAATTTAACCATTTTGGAACGTTTCTACTGGACAGGAGCTTAAACTGTAAATGGTAGACATGTATCTTAGGTTATTTGCGATTAAGAGAGAATATAACAGAAATAAACAGATCTGAAGATTACATTTTTTCCAAAAATAGTTCTTAATGGCCAGTCCTCTTATCTCACTGTTTAGATTTCCTAGCGATCAGATCTTCAAAGATTTTGATATTGTTATTATTAGATCCAATTTAATTCCAAAATTAAGTCTGGATTACCATAGCTGTTTTATCTTTCTGTTGAAATGTTCTGGCGATCGATGAGAGATATTCAGTATTTCCATTATTGCTCACTTCGTCTATATTTAGCGGGGCGAAATTAGTATAAAATCGATATAGTTACCTTTCTTTCTTGCTTCAATTTCTACCAAAGTCCGTATGGATAACAACAGTAGGCCAAACCGCCATTTCTATCATATAACTAGTCCTAGTCTCCAAAAATACGGTTGTATGAAAGATGTGGCAGTTGGCTGCTGTTGTAATCCAGACGAACTTTGGCAGAAATTGAAGCAAGAAAGAAAGAAACCTATATATCCATTTTATACTAATTTTTCCCCGTTACCCGTATTTCGTCTTGATATATTGTAAGCACTATGTATCGGTGCACTAAAAAAGGTGAGAAATAGCCTTGGGGGGAATTTTGTTGATTGCCTATATTGAGGCAAATTTAACTTCATCCAACTCAACGATATGAAACGAGAGAGAATGCCGCTAAATTTGAATATCGTATTGAGAAACCTTGAAGAGCGCCATCTGAAATGGGCTTGGCCAGCTTTGGTATGAAAGAACTGTATCATACAACGACTTTTTTCATATTTATCATATTCCAGTTTAATCAGCCCGAGGCTATTTTTGTTATTTTTCATCTCATTGGGAATTTAGCATTTGCTAACTGTCATTTCAGGACTTAGCCACAACACAAATTCCTCAAAGCTACTTGAAGTCTGTTGATATATCACTAAATTCATATTCACTGTATACTCACAGGTAAGGTCTCAGATATTTTCATCATTCCTTCATCTCCCATTAACAATCGAAAATCAATCATGTATACATTCATCCCTCCATTTGGTCATTAACATTCACCGATAAACTGTTTTACTTCCTTGGAACGCAAATTTCAAAAGTAAAATCTCCTACGGTAAAATTACCTCAAACTAAATTCGCTTGACTGCAAGGTGGTAAGAATGTTAGAAACCATCGGGGGAATTTTAAGGAAATCTTTTTAGGGGTAAAGATTCTTCCAAAAGTCTCAAATTTCTGCTCGATACTAGAAAACTAGTTCTCGTAGATAAGCCAAAAAAAGGTCTCCTCTGCTACCATATTCAATTCTCTTTTGCAATAATAATGATAATAATATTAATAAATAGTAATAATTACGGTACTAAATCTCTTTCCCATTAGTTCAGCGCAATCTCCACGCATCTTCTATTGCTAAGCTGTAGATCTTGGATTTTAACATTCTCGTATTTTCTTTCTTTTTTCATCGACTAATTTTTTTAAATTTTTTTATTTGCTTTTCTCCTCATCTCTCGTTTATCCAAACATTTCTTAGTCATCATTGGCTCAGCACTGGTTACTCGATGTTTTATTGACAAAACTGGAATAATATCAACCCCTGTATTTTTGTAAGTGCTTTCAGAAAACAGAACATTCATCAATGACTGCGTACTTTTTGTAGCTACCTTGGTCTTGGTTTGATGTCTGCTCGTGCATCAATACTGAATGAATCAGCTGTACACCAAGAAGGTACCCCCACCAGTACGTATTAGACTTGATTTGATTTTACTTTCAATTAACAGTATGCGAGAAGCACAGGGTGTGTTTGATTGGTACCAATTCTGAAAACGGTGGACTTGGTAGACTCGGAATTTGTGTTTGATTGGCTCCGAAATTCTCAAAACGGTAGGTTTGGTAGGTTTGGAAAGGCCTTTTGAACCTTCTGCTCCAAAAGGCAGAAGGTTTGGCAGACCTCGAAGAGAAGAGTTCGAGTCGAACACGGTATTCGGCCTATCAAATCGAAGCCATCAGTCTATATTGTACTTTTATTCGTCTCTGCAAAGCCTACTGTTTTAAGAATCTGGTAGGTCGTTAAAATTTTACAACCAATGCCACTATGATTTTACGGTCGATTTCCAAAGTTACAATTAAGTCCCTTCTGCTTCCATGAAACTACATTTTCGTCTTACTGTTTGTGATAAAGTCATCAACTTTTTATCTTAATTTTAATTATTTTAAATAGTTTCTCGTATACCGAACGCGAGGCTGACAGTTGTATCGAAGCACTAGTCTTATAATCTAACTGTTAGTTGAGGCGGCCAGCCGAGACACTTTTGTGTATCACCAATTGGAGAGCAGTATTTGCAGTCGAGTGAAAGTCAAGAGCCAGATATGGACGAATAGTGCTCAAATAACGCGCTCTGATAGGTTGATCACGTTGACATGACAACGATGTCGACAGAGGTTGACTCTCACAGCTTCGAGCAGATTTACCTCATCTAATTTGCCTCTAAACAGGAAGATTATTTCAGAAAAGTTTAGGTATTTAAACTTTTTGCATCAAGGAAACATTCTTCTAAGTACTACAATCAATTTGTTCATGTTCAAGTCCTAGAACCTCGAATTTTGAACCGTTGTGGTATTGGTATTTTCGATGAGATGGCTTTGGCCATGCAGGTGGTCGTCTCAACTTACAATTATATCATGAGTCGTAATTGTAGCCATATATTAGTTCAGGCAAGGAGCGAAACTACGACCTAGTATAAGTCTAACTAAACACTCGCCCGAGCGAGATCCATAGATCTTCACACGAGGCCGCGTGCAAGTTTTTTGAGATTATCTCTTTGATTTCGGCCTAAGTTTTATTATTCCTGCATGTAAAAGGTTATTTGGAGATTTTATTTTGGAAACTTGACACTGTGTTTTAGCTTGCGTTGAGTCTACTGGGCTTCGGCCAAGAACTACCGCTTAACATTCACACTTACTTGAAATGCATATTATGTGAAAATACTCAGGGGTTCAAGGGGTACAGTCATTCGTTGGGCAGCAAGGAATGGGTATTAAGCCTTTGTGTGCATGACTTCTCGGGCCAAGGTTTGGTCGATTTATTCCACTTGATACTTCAACATTAACTTCCAATAAATATGAATTGGCCAATTCTGGCATTAAAGCAGTTTTTTAATAGAGTTGGCAGCATGATATGTTGATTTGTGTAAAAGTTCAAGTTTGATTCTGGTGATTTTCACAAAGGGTTTTTTTACTCACCCAGTAATAGTACGTCATCCAGAAGAACTGGATTCAGGGNCTCAAGGGGTACAGTCATTCGTTGGGCAGCAAGGAATGGGTTTTAAGCCTTGGTGTGCATGACTTCTCGGGCCAAGGTTTGGTCGATTTATTCCACTTGATACTTCAACATTAACTTCCAATAAATATGAATTGGCCAATTCTGGCATTAAAGCAGTTTTTTAATAGAGTTGGCAGCATGATATGTTGATTTGTGTAAAAGTTCAAGTTTGATTCTGGTGATTTTCACAAAGGGTGCGAGTTTTTTTTTACTCACCCAGTAATAGTACGTCATCCAGAAGAACTGGATTCAGGGTGTATCCATTGCATATTTGATAGTCGTTATTATCGTCTACTTGCTACAAGCGGTCGTTTTCTTATGAGTGAATTAATGCTCTATGTTTTTCATGTTTGATTTTTTAAGAAAGCCTTAGAGTTCGATTTCTTTTGTAGCTTCAGAGAAGAGCATTAGTATTTCAAGTCCATGCTTTCCAGATGGCTTTAAAGATGTTTGGAAATTCGCAGGCCATAGTTTTGAAATTCGGTAAGTTCTCACAAAATAGCGTAACAAAGTCTTGTTACATTAAGATTCAAACATTACATTATTAAAATTCAAACATTATCAAATAAATTCAAACACCTCAAACATTGAAATTACTTGGTAAAACTTAGTGAAAAATTCTGTTTTTCATTTCACTGACTGAAAGCGTGTTAATGAAGGAGAAAGGCAGAGCATAGGCTATATTTAAAATATCTTAATTACATCTTTCTTTGGATCGAATGGCTTGAAAGGAACTTTGGCCACTTTACTATAATTCTACCATACCGTCCACTTTTTTATATCATGATTATTTTCAAAATTATAACGTGTTTCTTTTTATGAAAAGAATTGAAGGAAAGTTTTGAAAATAATTAAAACCATCGTAATTTCTAAAGTAGTGAAGGGAAAATGGTAGAACTTTCAAGAAAAGTTTATGAAGGGCTATAATTCAGGGGTAAGCAGAAGTCTATCGCTCATCTGGTTTACGATTTAGAAATTTGATGACGTCACTATCTCAAACAGGTTGAAATATAGAAAACGCTGTAATTCCGAAAATAATCAAGATATAAGAAAGTGGACGGTAGAACTACAGTGAAATTAGCTAAAGTTCCCTTTTTCTTGCTATCAAATCCAAAGAAAGATGTAAGAGCCAGTTTCAGTTACATTAAGCTATTTTAGAGCTTTGAAACCAGTGCTGCATTGTAGGCTGCGCCGAAGTTTTTCGGAGGGGGCAAAAGTATTTACAATGCTAAATTCGGTATTTGAACCTGGCCTGTAATCTTGTTGAATATTTGGGACTCAATCATCATTTTCCCTAATTTTTACACTCTTGATTATTGCAGAGGAACGGACCAATGTAGCTTTGAGAATTGTAGAGACTTCGCCAAACGAGTTATCTTGTCAAAGAAAATAAATCGAGCAGGTGAGGAGAATTTGCGTTTTTAATTTGTTCGTTAAACCCTGATGCGCGCAGTATTCATTACCATTATCTTGGCATTACATGCAGGGGTAAGTAAATAGTCTTCCACAAAAGTAATAATTTTTCTCTAAGCTTGTTTTGAAAAGTACCCTTTTAGATTTGCATTTTCTTCACGATAATCGTTCCCTTGATAATCTTTTGACAGCCAAAGCTTTGCGTGGGCAGTTCAAAATTTGCTATTTCCGCTTTAAATTGCTCTGATAAATGTAACTTTTCCCAGATAAGATATTTTATTGGGGGATTGAGAATAATATGTACCCATGATTTCATGGGCTCCTCGATTGTATGAAATACAGTCACAAAAATGTCACTTGTCACAAAAATAGAAGTTCTGTTTTTATTATCAACAATGGAGCTAGGGTAAATTTTGTAAAACAAATGAGTCAGCTCTCTGACATCACAAAGCGATTTGACTCTCTGGAAGAGTAAACTTCACACGTTCAGAGCAGCCAACGATAATGTGTTTTACCCTCTGTTTATTTTGTTTGGTTGAGTGCGCTCAGAGGTGTGAATTCTTTTTCAGAAAGGCAAATCGCTTTGTGATGTTAGAGAGCTAATTCTTTTTCTCTAAAATTCACACTTGCTCAACAATGGAGAAACTTGTTCAAGCTGGGCTTTGCAAATCTTTACGAAATATTGCTTACTATTTCAATTTTTATTTCATCCGATTATTTATTATTATCAATCCCTGAATTAGGAATCTCTGAATTTGCCCTTGCATTTTTAAATGTCCAAATCAAGTTATTTTCAACAATTAACAATTAAACAACAACATTCTTGTTATGCTTGCTAAAGCAACATCAAAGAAATTTCAATCACAGCTGTACGATACAAGATTAATACATTTATTACAAGATTGATACTTCTTTCATTTCTAATCTACACTTAAGATTTTTATCTTATCTAATGATTAAATATTATTGAGAAATGTTGTATTTTGTAGATAATATCCGCTTATCTTGCTTGCGATCATTTTCTACTCAAATCGTTTTCTTTAGAATACGATCAACTTCGGGCAACATTTTTCTCAGCGTACCTTCCATTTTGTTTTCCATCGACTTTTTATCCAAAGAGAAACATATATGCTGCAGCTGCAAACTATATACTGTCTGTGTTTCATATCTGAAAGTGAGGCACTTCAGAACAGTCCAGTAACGAGATTAGATTCCAGATTCTAATTCGTCTTCTTGAGTTATATGTAATGTTAAAAATTTACTCTCTATACAGGTATTGTTGAGCCCCATTTTCGATACTGTTGTTCTGTTTTGGGCTGCGCCGGTTCAGCTGAAATTAATCAGTTGCAAAAACTTCAAAACCGTGCTGCTAGGATAATAACGAATAGAGCTTCGATGTCCCAAGCCGATCACTTATTGAAGGGCTGGGATGGAAGACCATTGACCAACTTGTAGCTGGTGAATCCAAAACAATGGTCTTCAAGTCCCTAAATGAGATGGCTCCACAATACCTTTCTGACCTCTGCACCCGAAATTCGCAATGCTCATCTTATAGCCTTCGTAATACGGGAACGGACTTACGCTTACCAATGAAAAGGTCAACAAATGGCCAGAGATGTTTTTCCTATAGAGGTGCAAAATTCTGGAATAGCCTCTCAGCCGAGTCTAAGCAGGCATCCTCCCTGTATGGTTTTAAGAAAACTATTTAGAGATGAGGATTTCTTTTCTTTTGACTGTAAATTTTGAACATTATTTTATATAGGTTTTAAATATTGTAAATAGGGTTTTATAGTTTGATTTAATTGACAGTTTTATAATACTTTTTTCTTTCTTGGATTGTAATTAAATGTTTTTATCGGAGGGCCCCTTGAAAACCAGCTTCTGCTGAAGGGCAACCCTCCTTAAAAGAATTAAATATGAAATATGAAATATGATGTCCACTTTGTGGGACTTGTGATAAGCTTCAGACTTTCTGGTTTACGATTTAAAAATTTGATGACGTTACAACCTTAAAAGACTTGAAATATAAAAAGTGCCATAGTCTTTAATATCACCAAAATTTCAAAAAGGTCAACGGTAGAATTCTAGCAAAGTAGGCAAAGTTCCTTTCAAGCCATTTAACCCAAAGAAAGACGTATAGCCATTTACACCATATTTTGAAAGATTTGAAACCTATGCTGACAACTTTCCCAAGCATTAGCAAACGCATAGGATATCTTCTACAATTGATTTTCCGTATTCTTCATTATGCAAGATTAATTATCTAGGATAGATAACACTTACATATCCAGTCGAAACAGTTCAAAATCATCCTATAAGAAAATCACGGTAAAAGATGATCCAAATTTATTTAATGTGATCAACTTTTCGGCTCTCTCTGTAGCAATTACGTTAGCATCATTAGTTTACCTTTGCGGCTTGCCACAGCTTCTCTGTTCATCGCATTCAGTAACAAAATGATTTGCTAGATCTGCTATTTAAAGACCCATTGCTAACCACGATCCTTTGTGGCGCCAAAGTCGACTTTCGTATTATCTGAAAGTCGTTTCTGGCCTGGTTCTTTTTGCCTCGCTTTTCATTCGGCGCACAAAGGATCATGGTTGACAATGGGTCTTTAACGTGATTTTCCAGTTTGTAACTAAATCTACAGTTAATAACTTCCAAGCGAGCTTGGCGCTTAGTAATGTTGCTTGCAATGCAAAAGAATCCTTATCATCACACCAAAAATATTGTCTAGCCAAACTTCGAAAATAGATCGTACGTTCTGTAGTAAACGTTAAAGAAACAGTGCAGCTACTTGCTGACACTGCATTTACTAGCTGAAATGAGGCTAGCGACAAAAGATTGCCGAAAGACAGGTGCTAATGCCATTCTTGATTGGGTGTAGAAATCTGGTCTTCGCTGGCATTTTTCGCTGTGAAAAGACTTGAGAAAAGATGTTTAACGAAGAACGTCTGGAAGAGATTCAGAATTATCTACTCCCCTGAAGGTTTTGGAGCGCCGCTCTGTAGAATATCGATATAATTGGAGCTAAGAGCCTTGTTTCAGTAATCAGAGAACTCAAATACCTACTTATGTTTCATCATCATCATCATTTTATTTTATGTTGGCAACTTACATAGTTACAAATATAAAAGCTAATTCATGTTTGAGACACAATTATTTTTAGGCACATCACCAAAGACTAAGGGCCTGTTTATATGTGGAAAATCATCCCACCTTCCAGGCTATGAGCTGAAAGGTGAAATCCCACCCTCCTATGTGATCCCTTGTAATTTTCATCTTGCGTTTATATGGAAAACGATTTAGCCCGGTTAGGTGAGATCCCACTCTACGAGAGGTGAGATCTCACTGAATGAGTACTTCTGCAGTATTGGGAATAAACTCAGCGAGAAAATTCCCAAAAAAGCTAATCCACTCTTGTCTGGTGAATACCCGTTCGAAACTCCTCCGCTAAGTTTCTCTTTTTCTGCCATCATGACAGATAAATTATCGTCAACTTTGAGTAAGATGAAAACATCACATGGTTCAGGCCACGATGGCATTGCGAGCTTTTATTTAAAGATTGCTTTGCCAGTTGTTGGTGGGTCCTTGTGTGATCTTTTCAATAAATCGTTGTTCACGGGAAAATTTCCGGAGGACTGGAAAATAGCGCTTATTGCACCCATTTTGAAAAGTGGCGCAAGAGATGACAGGTCGAACTATAGGCCAATATCAGTTCTTCCTTTCATATCTAGGCTATTTGAGAAGTTAATTTTTAATCAGTTTTATGAATACCTGGACGCAAATTGATCACTATACGAGCATCAGTCTGGTTTTCGACTCTTACACTCGGTTTCCACAGCCTTTATGGCTAACACCAATGATTGGTACCTGAATATAGATAAAGGAAAATACAATGGTCTAATTTTCATTGACCTGAAGAAGGCCTTTGACACGGTCGATCATGAAATCCTGCAAAAAAAATTGAAAATGTATGGAGTGACTGGCCTGGAACGTGACTGGTTTACATCATACTTGGATAATCGTGAACAATTTTGCAGGATAGATGGCACTTCCTCTGATGTGAAGGGAATAAATTGTGGAGTTCCTCAAGGCTCTTGTCTTGGTCCACTCTTATTCCTGATTTACATCAATGATTTGCTTTTTTCCCTCAAAAATCTCATGTCAGCATGTATGCAGATGACACGGCCATTTCCCTCTCTTCAAAAAGCATTGATGACCTACAGAATGACCTAAACTTAGATCTTTTGAAGCTACAGCATTGGTTGCATGCAAACAAACTTTCTCTGAACGTTGTGAAAACGCAGTCACTTGTTGTAGGTTCTTGTCCAAACATCCGTAAGATCGAAAGCCAGCCTGATGCTCAACCATCTTTTTCAATAGGTGATCAGGAAATTGAAATGATTACCAATACAAAGTATTTAGGTGTTCAGATAGACAGTCAACTAAAATGGGACAAACATACCGATACTATCAAGACCAAGGCTAGTCGAGCCCTTGGACTTATTAAGTATTCTAAGAAATATCTTCCATCTGACGTACTCAGCAGAATGTATAGAGGAATTGTTGAGCCCCATTTGAGTTACTGTTGCTCCGTTTGGGGCTGCTGTAGTGAATCAAAAATTTGCGTCTTGCAAAAAATCCAAAATAGAGCTGCAAGAATTGTAACAAACAGCTCATACGCTGCTTCTGCTGCTCCACTAATTCAAAATCTTGGCTGGTCAACTACGAGTAATCTTGTAAGAAAAGAGACCGCCACGCTGACTTACAAGTCTTTGAATTCACTTGGCCCAGACTACTTGAGAAAATTATTCATAAAATGTTCAGATGACAGAGAACGGTTTCTGCGCTCATCAGAAACTGATGTTAGGATACCGTTACTGAAAACGATCAATGGCCAAAAGGCTTTTTCTCATCGCGGTGCAAAAGTCTGGAACTGTCTAGAAAGAGAGACAAAATTGGCACCCTCCCTGAAAATCTTCAAAGGACAACTATAGAAGGGGGTGCAACTTTAATTTCATTTTTACGTTCTTTTTCATAGATTTTGTATTATATTATATTGTAAATTAGGTATATTAATTTCTTTTGTTCTTAGTTTAGTGCTTTCGTTTAAACAGGTCGGTTTGAAAAACATATCTTGATATGAAACTTATAACCTGTATAATTATTTTAAAATGAGAATTTTTAAAATGAAGTAGGATGAAATTTTGCCAAATAAACGCTGGAAGGTGGGATGAAAAGCTGGAAGGTGGGATGAAATCGTCTGTTTTACGCACGTGCCAACATGACAACAATACCTATGATTGTTATTGTCTGAAATCATAAGCTGGAAGGTGGGATGAAATCGTCTGTTTTACGCACGCGCCAACATGACAACAATAGGAAACCTAATCTCTGCTGGCACCAAAAAAAGTTTTTAAAGGCTGTCTTTTCCCATCGATACAAAAATAATGAATGCTTTAATCTTACCGCAACGATTTTCTGTGTACTAGAGATTCAAACTGCCGGATGATAGTCGTTAGCCTTGTAATATCCACTTATGTTCTATGCTCTGACATTCCCTAATATTTTATCGATGTGACGTAAATCGATTGGATAGACAGTGGTGAAGATTATACGTTGCTTTTAAAGGCAGGAAAGTACCAACAAAAGCCTTCCTGCTTGTGAATGTAGACTCAACTGCTCAAAAGTACCAGCAGTTAACGTAGCTGCCCAGAATTGCCAAAAATATTATCCCGGTTAGCAGCTCCAGCTAGGGCATAGAGTTAGGGAGCAGCTTAGGTTAAGATGAAACTGAAGTTTAAAGTTTGCATCCCTCACAATACCTAAAGATGCTTTGTCAGGAGAAGATCGGTTTATTCTCAAATTCTTTTCCGCAACGACACCAAAGGGAATTCAATATGAATTCTGTTCTCGTGTGCACGGGGCTTTTTTGTAGCCCTGTAAAATAGAATTGAAGCAAAGATTATTTAAGGAACAACGTACTTCTTTATTGCCACGTGAATAAAGATGTATGATTGAGGTATTATAGACACTATTTATCTCTTGATTTCAGCACAAATCAACAAAATGAATATATTTGCGTTCTCTTATTTCTTCGACCGAGCAACGGAGCTTGATTTGATAGGTAAGTTGTTTTATTTCTTCCCCATAAGTCATTCAATACCTGGTGAGTAAAAACCAAAATTGCACCTTTTGAAAAATCATCAAGATTTGATCATATTACTGATCATAAAATTTCTTTATGTGTATTTGTTTCAAGGACTAAATTAATTATAGATATATTTGCACTTTAGCGGACCAGCTTTTTGTCATATCTCTCAGGAACGTATTTGACCAAATACCCTACTAACCCTAACTAAACCCGTCCTTACCCTAACTAACCCTAACTTACCCTAACTAAACCTAACTTGCCCTAACTAACCCTAACTAACCCTAACTTACCCTAAAACCCTTTTTCCAAAACCTAACCCTGGCCCTAACCCTTACCCCATGACACATAACTTGCCCACATTGAAAGCTGGTCCGCTAAAGTGCAGCCTAGCCAAATAGACTACTTTTTAATGCACCTACTAGATGTATTAAGATATTTTGCCTGTGAAATTTTGCCGTATCTTGTACTTAGGACTTTTACTTTTATTCATACAACTGGCCACAGATAGAGGCCCCGTTTACACGATACCGTTTTCATTTCGTATCGGATTGGGGGTGGCAATCCGGTATGAAAATGTTTCTGTTTACACGATACCGTTTTCATTTCATATCGGATTCGTTTCATGCCACTTTCAGAGCGTTTTCATTTGAAAACGCGAAAACGGTATGAAGCATATCGGATTGGTGCATTCTCGTGTAAACAGAAGGCCAATCCGATATGAAACCAATCCGATATGAAATGAAAACGGTATCGTGTAAACGGGGCCAGAGATATTAATTTCTTTTGTAAGGAGGGACGCGTAGATATTATGAGTTATTTTTATCTTTCAGATGAAAGTTCTGGTGGTGAGATTTTAGTTCAGAATTATATCGTTGCCGCACAAACAGGTAAATTTGTTTAAGCAGAATTTATTTCCTAATGATTTTTTTCATTCAATAAAGTAGAAACGCCAATAACCTTCCCGTATTGACTACTAAAACTACGTTCACACGATGGCGGTGCAAGTTGAAAACTGAAAGGCATTGTTACGGATAAGCCTTCCGTTCCCACGAAAACGGCACAAATTGTGCAAGCAGGATTTGAAAATAGCAGAATTTGAAAATGAAATTCTAACCGGCACAATTTTGGAGATGTTCGCCTATCAAGTCATTTAGGTGTCTCTGGTTGCAGCGTTTTCACAAAATTGAACTTTAAAACTCATAACTCCGTGAATATTCTGCGAATTTGCAAGATTTTAGTGTCTAAAATTGATTTTTGGTCTTAGGGACAGGGTTATCTTACCATAGGGTTATCTTACGTGCAGTATGTCGTTAGTTTTTCTAAATATTTAATCAAACGTCTAACAATTTGTTGGGACACCCTGTAGTACATTACAGTCATTTTGTTATAAAAAACTTGGCTCTGATTTTTGTAGTGGGTTTCTTAACATAGGGCCTAATTCTTATAGTAAAACTTTCTTGGAGGGTTTCTTAATTTTTCATGAAACTGAATTTCATGTTTTATCAAAATTCATTGAGGACCGCTTTTTGAACCAAGAATTAAAAGAAAGAACCAAATAATAAACAAAAATTATTCCTAATTTTTAAAATTATTTGGGTTGGTGATACATTTTCTGTTAAGAAACACTTTGCAACTCACAACTAAAATTGAAAAAGTTTCTTAACTTTGAATTGACCTCTGATCGTTTCCAGTAGAGTTTCTTGATTTTCTGGCCAATGGTACTAGAGGTTCTTTTAAACGGTTTCTTATAAAAAAATGAGTGTACCTCTTAATTGCACTGTTCCGGAATTTTAAACCCCAAAATTCGGCTAAGCTAAAAAAATAATGGTTCTTATCGTGGATTTTTACTGTATCGGATCTTTTCTAAAGTACTATCTGTGAATGCGAACAACAAAAACATATCCTACTATTTCGGATCTTTTTGACCGCTATTATTGACAGTTCTAGATGTTTATGCATCTTCCTGTTTTTAGAATTCCCGACAGCCTAATTGTAAATTTCAGTAATATTTTCGTTTTTGCTCCTTGCGGCTCTTTTTGACGGTAATTTTGTGTATTATAGGGAAGTTAAATATTCATTTCGAAAGCCCATTTTAGTGTTCCTCATTTGCGTATTGTCTAATTATTCATTTTTCGCTATTATAGATATTTTGAAGTTTACATTTTTGCCAAATGAAATGAAAAATTTATGTTTCGGCTCTTTTTTCTCTTTGAAATCGCAATTGTGTGTCCATTACCCATATTTTGACAGCCGTAATCCTAGTTTCATAATTTTTTTATGTTTCTAGTAGATTTGATACATCACAGGCTCCATTTTTTGTTTATTCGTGGAATTTAAAATCCTCTGACTTCGAGAGAAACATATGCGCTTGTCTTTTTACAGAAACTGCTTATGTTTTCTTTTTTGCTTACATCTTACATTTTTGCTCATGAGTTTCTTAAATTTTTGATTCTCTAAATGTAGAATTAATTCATTTTTGTTAAAAGGGCTTCAAAAGTACCTATAAGAGAGCCCCCGACCTGTAAGCATGGGCGCATTGTCTTGAGCAATGGGGAAACTCTGGACGGGGACCAGTGACGGCTGTTGTCGGTGTTGTTCTCTCGGCTGGGGTCCTGTTGCTCAACATTATCGTCTATGTTAGCCCGACATCCAATGTAAAACCGGCCTTAGTATTTATCACTAAAATCGTTGATGTGTAGCTTTTTGTAATCGCATATTTAGTTGTAACTTAGTTGTATATTCTTTATGTAATGGCCTCGAGGTAGTCATGATCTTTTACTCCTCGGGGTATCGTCCTTGTAGTGTTGTAAAGTAGTTCATACGTAATGTCCAGGTAACTCGTCTTTGTAAACATTTTATATTGAATATAAAAGAGAAGTACCTATTAAAATCTAACACTAAGCATTAACAGAGATCACACTCAAAACAATGTCTCACATTGTCAAAACATTGTTGCGTGACCTGGGAAGATTGAAGCTACGAGTTGCAAAATTTTCTTAGCTTTTTGATCCAGATAGCCCGGTTTCTTATGCTCTCGAATTAAAGAAACTTGGTACCAACTCTGGACCTAAGTTTATTATAAAAATGTATGTATTTCTCGTAATTTCAGTAGACGTTATGTCAGTTGGCGGTCTTAAAATATTTACGAAGTTATTCATGTCTCGTTTTTGGTCATCACGATTTCACATTTCATAACGTTTCACAATCTCACAGTTGATTACCCACCAGATGTTTTTACCCGTCTCGTGCAACACAATCATTTAAGGTAAGAAAGTCTGTGTATTTATAACAACAAATTAAAATATTTATAAAATTGGCAAATACCTAATTAATATTCAAAACAAACTTTCGGACCATATGTTGTTTGATATTAGCATGAAAAATTGGAAGACTGAAATCAAATTATGCTTCTGTCCCTTAAGTTGAAGAGATTGCTGTGCTCTTTCACAAGGGTAAATAAATACTTGATCCAATTTTTTAATTAATTTTTGTTAAAAAAAATCCTTGCAATTTTCCTTTTTATTGCAGAAGGCTAATCAAATTCATAGGCAAAAAATATTAGGGAGAC
Organism: Aurelia aurita; assembly: GCA_004194415.1. Classification (NCBI taxonomy): domain Eukaryota; kingdom Metazoa; phylum Cnidaria; class Scyphozoa; order Semaeostomeae; family Ulmaridae; genus Aurelia; species Aurelia aurita. The sequence continues at coordinate 240,487 of REGM01000283.1, read as the reverse complement.
TATTACTTCCAAAAATTTCTTCTTATGAAATGAGCAAAACACACTGCAAAATACACGAGAAAAGTTCTATTTAATCCCACTCCTCCTGTTCAATGTTGGATTTGGTATTTCAAATGCAATTTAATCAACATTGGACAATGAGGCGAGGGAGATCTACTCGTAAAGGAACAATTTAAGAATTTTTAGCAAGTTTTAGCAAGAGTTTGATTATGATTGCAGATGTGGATAGAAATTTTAGTTTGTTACAATTTGACGTACTTTTCCCTTAGCTATGGGTGGTTTTGGAAAGGTCTTTCTCAAACTTCTCGAGGAAGGGCTAAAATTTGAGATAAAATCCAAATGAAATTAAATTCCTCAACAACCCTGACGACACCAGCGACTGAGTTTTTGCCATTAACATTCAGTCTTTTGGGTCCTTTGGGTCGTTCGCCCCAACGACCCCAGTCACTCTAGCAACAGCAACGACCTAATGTGAACCATGCTTAAAGGCAGTCTTTCACTTCGAGGAATGAATACAAAATCAATTAAGATCTGTATTGTGTATTCCACATGTATACACTGAAATTCAGCGATGCATGAAGTTGATGAATATGAAAATATTTGAGAACGATAAGGGACAGACTTCCGTTAAGAAATGCTCTCTTCGTACAATTCCTGCCAACTGGCAAAATCGTTTCTCGTGTAAGTGCAACTTTATTCATGAAGATCGAAGATATGCAGGCTCAGATTTTTATTGATGATTTCTTCTCTTTTAGTTTGTCAAAGAGGTAGTGTGACGGAAAAGCCATTCTTGTGTTTGGATGCTACATATATTAGCACATTGTTAACGGATGGATTTGGTCTTGGACTACACCACAAATTAATGGTATGTTATTAACTCTAACCTATCTAACAGTTATTTCATTTCATTTTATTTTAAAATTCTTTAACAAGAGAGCAATTCAGTTTAAGTAGATTCTGCTTTACAATTGGCCCTGCAAAATCTAATTGAAAATTAATGGTACCGGGTGTCCCAATAGAAGTACTCCCATCTTAAAATCACTAAAACTTGATTATCGAACCTATCATAAAATTTTCTTTTTTACCTCTTTTGTGAATGATCCAAATATATTTAAAGATGACAAAATTTTTGTTTTTATCATTTAAAGAGTATAAAATGACAGGTTGAAAAACCTTATTCTGAGCTATACTCTTTAAGCAACATCTTAAATTTCACCCAAGAGCCATTATTTTGAGATTTTTCATTATCCTTCGAGTCTACAAAGATATTTTGCTTTTATTTCTGACATTTATGACCAAACTAGAAGCTTAATATACAAAAAGAAAATGATCTGGTAACAATCAGCGCGTTGTGCAGTATGCTTCAAAACCAGGCAGCACTAAAATGCGCTAAATTTGCTAATTTTGAAACCAATAAGAAGATCAGTTATACCAGGGAAAATAATTTGGTCTTTGATCTACTTGTCATTAAAAAGAAATTTAAAGATTGGCCATGTAATCAAATTTTGGTGATTTTTCAAACAGGAGTACTTTTTTGGGACACCCGGTATACAATAAAACTTTGTGATATAAAATGAAAAATATAACAAAATTTCAAGTGTAAGATATTTGTACATATTTTGTGCATTATTTCGTACAGTCTAATAGTTTTTTAGTTTGGACTTGAAGGCATTTATTGATGTCATCAGACATCATCCAAGAGTTTAGAGCCTAGTCTCGAATCACATTGGATTTTCTTTTAATAGGCTACTGACTGAGTCAAACACTTTTCATGTTTTCGTGTTGCAGGCATCTATATAAAATTAAGTTGTCAAATACTTTTCTGAGTTAATCTTTAACTTAGTTGCGAGAGACGATCCCTATGTAAATCTAGCCTTTTGTTTATGAGGTATAAGGATTTCTGGAGAAGGCCGGTTCCAGAAAGTAGCAAAATGGCTGGAAACTGCCATCAATTTTCTTCCTCTTTTCTATCTAATAGCAACAAAGGAGCACTTGAAGGGATAAAATGCAATGCAATAAAGTTGAATTAGGAGTGACAATTTTAGCTAGCAGTTTCCTACCTACTCTTTATCCGCCAAATAACCCCTTTGTCTGATGGCAGTCATTTCATTTGGCCTTCAGATTCTTCATTGCAGATATACGCACTTGGTTTCCAGATGCTTGTAACCACCCCCATAGAACGTCTGTGCAGTAGTCCGGAGGCTATCCCTCCGAACAGCTGAATAGCCTCCGCCTTACTGCATGTTATCCCTACGCCTTACTGTATGTTATCCCTCCGAATAACTGAATGGCCTCCGCCTTACTGCATGATATCCCTCCAACAACATGATGCTCCCTCCATTGCACTGAACAACCTCCGGACTACTGCACAGACGTTCTACGGGGTGGTAACCCAGTGTTTCTTTACTCGGGACATTGCAGTATGATGATAGTTTGTGATGTAATCGAGAATCATGGACAAAAAAGCCAAAATAAAGGCCATTTCAACAAATTTGATTGTTTTTGCAATATTTCCTAAATATCGGGCGGAAACGTACGTTTAGGGTCCTCTCAGCATTCCTTTCACGTAATTCAATGTTGCAAGGATCAAATGGCTCTTACTGAAATAGCTTTTGAAACAGATGGAACTGGAGGAGGGGGCACGGAATCAAAGGTCGGAATGGCACAATATCTTATCGTTTCGCAAGTATTTATGCAATTATTGTAGTTTTGACATTGATCAAAGTGCCCTGTAGCATGAAATACATTTTTCTTTTGCAGTTAAAAAGAACTATCAATGATTTTGATGTCAGCTGGGCTGTCGGTGCAGCATTAGATCTTTATGAAAAGGCAAGGACATCTCACTGATCAAAGGTTGTCTTAATTTAATTCTTTCCATTCTCGTATACCACTTTGCACCAGCTTTTATTTTATAACCTTGTGGCGAAGCTTTATTTTGTGGAGAGGTTCTTAATATGGTTCGGGTTCTGTCCGCGTCAACGCATTGGTTGTTTATGCTCTGAAATGCGCAAATACGGTTGTCCTATTTATGTGCCAGAATCGGGGGAAGTGTAATCTGGTTGATATAACCATTCTTGAATATATTAATGAAATAGACCGGTTTTAGGGACACACATTGATCAGAACATTGACTTCATTGCAAAGCTAGACAAATTTAGAGACAAAGACCATGCGTGTAAAGATATTTCAGGATAATCCATTCTAGTTTCAATGACAAAAGAAACGAAATTCTCCGGACGAATAACCTGTTTTAACGACAGGCATATATGATGTTATCTGGTCCAATAATGTAGTTTTTGTGGTATGAATCCAATCGCCACTTCTGCCTACACCATAATACTGAAAGTATCACCATATGAAAAGCACTAATGGGAGTGATTTCTGCATATTTAAGCATGGGTTACAAAACACAATTGATGCAGTTTGTACAATGTACCGATTGAATTCATGAGACTGTTTTTATCTACTGTGTCCTCCTGCCCTGGCCTAGAAGCTCCCTCGCTGCTATTCTTTCTTTGCACCTACGGAGTGGGGCCGCAAAAGGACACAGTAGATACACACAGTCTCATGAATTCAATCGGTACATTGTACAAACTATATTTATAGTGTTGATTTAACCGTACCCATGATTTAACTGTACCTTAGAGGATTTTGTAATAATTTTGAGAGTTGCATAGCTATTTTATTGTTCAAAATTAATACGTGAATTTAACCTTTGTTTTTCTTCTGATAGCCGTCTTTATGATTCGACCCATAGCATAAGAAGGCAAAACTTTAAAAAAGTATGCCAGGTGTTAGATAGCCTGGTAGTTGGATTTCGCCTCCTGAGTAGAAGGTTGTTATTTCGAGTCTTGGGTTGCCGCCTTGGGAAGTACCACCACACATTCTGTAAATCCTCTGCGCTTCTCTCCTCGGAGAAGCTTAAAATCCTTGGGATGAGATGCCAGTAGGAGTGGCCTGCTTGAATCGCAAAGTAGCTAAGCGCTAGTCCGCGACCCCTTGTCATGACGCTCAAGTGGTGTGGGTGGTGCTCGTGGTGCTCCAACCCTGTCTGCCAGAACTTTTCTGGCTGTAAAGTCAGAAGATTACACTACTACGCCACAGCACTCATGTATATCGTTGAGCAGACGATATGCTTAATGAAACCACTTCTTCAAGCACAGTTGCAGGGTAAAGACCGTTTGCTTCTGATCAGTTGAACCCTAATTGGGGGGGGGGGAGGGCTAATCGATCTGATGTCTGCAGCAAATTGTTACCAAATAACCCAGTTTGTGAAATTGCACTTCATTTAAATATATTGTGCCCAGATGGCAAAGCTCTTTGCGAGATGTTAAACTATGGCCAAATGAGAAAAAATTGCCTTGAAATACAATAACGATTTATGAACATTTAGCCACGATTTATTACAGGAAGCCCAGAAACATTTTCTGCTCGTCACAAGTAGAGTTGATTGTTAATTAAATTTTTAGGACGGCGCAATAGTGAGAAATATTTGCCTTGACACACAAATTTGTCGCTCTTTATCACACCCGTTTGATACGTTGCTCTTATCGGCAAAGTTCAATCAACAGGTCAAACAGGTACAAGAATCTTTATATAAGAAACGCACCTTGCACTTAAAATTATCTTAGATTGTGTAACACTTCCTAATCAAATCAGCATTTTAAAATTAAGACTATATTCTTAAAATCCTATTTTGCGATTTTGTGGGATTTCAACTATTAAGTTTCAATTATGTTTGCAATTTCCTTGGAGTTTCCATTGTGCTCAGTTTAAAATACGTTTGCAGGTGCTTAAGTACTGCGTCATAAGTTTCTTTCAGTTTGCAGGATATAGAGTAATTTAATACGCGCAAATTGCATATCACAATCTCAGTGCAATGTTCGTACAGCAAATTTTGTTCAACTCAACAGTGGGTAACTTATCTTTAGATTTCATCAAAATTTGCTTATTCGTGTGTCAGCATTAAGGCTGATTTCCAGTCAGTGGAATTTTCCGAACGGGTGGAATTTTACACAATCAAAAGTCACTCAACCTCAAATTTCTCTTCAATTACAAAGCGACATTTTCTCTCGTAGGCAAAAGAATTTCCGCCCGCTCGGAAAATTCCACTGACTGGAAACTGGCCTTTAGTCCGCCGAACAGGAACGAGCGACTAGAGTTCCGAGGAATTTACCCCCCCCCCCCGCTATATCAAGGTAAATTCCGTGAATAACTAATGGAGTCGATAAAAATGAATTACCAATTCGGTACATGTACTGTAAATCACAACAAGTTTTCAAACTGTAAAAGCTTGAAGAGCTGATAGCGCTCATCTTATGTCAAGAGGAAATTTGTCGTTGCCATTTGTTGTTACCTTTATACAACTGGGGCATTTCCTAGGGAAAAGGATACCACGGTACTACCAAGAAATTGTACTGATGTTTCGCTCGATCATCACTCTCTATAGGCATGGCCACCATTCGGCCTGCTCTGGCCTGCCCTAAACAAAGCTCAATCCGTCTCTGCCGCAAGAAGCTCGTCGGTGAACGCAAATAATCAGTTAGGCTTGTCAAGCAAAGCCTGCGTTCCCTGCTTCCCAGCAGTTGGCCTTGCTCTACCAGTTAGGTGAAATTATCTCAGTTCCTTGAATGGACGCACGAAAAGGGGAACTCAAGTAAGCTATATTCACACTGAACGCGTTGTTATTGACCCTGCCCATGTAAGGCTCTTGAAACTGGTGCCTTATGGCCGTTGCTTCGCAGAGACGAGAGTATTGCTTGTGAATGCAACTTAAAAGCCGCCCAAACAGCGCACTATCGATGGCGCAAGGATGGCTCAGTGGTAGCGCACTAACCTACCAATCTGCAAGGCTGGTGGCTCAAGTCCCCGCCCTGGCAAACCTGCTACCTAGAGTGACGAGAGTCGCTATAGCTGTCCAGGCTCAAGGAATCACGAGGTGTGGTGATATCGAGAGAAAGGACCAGGGCACTGCTTCGATAAGCTTAGTTTCTCAGTGTTCCTAAACACTACCCTCAAACGCCTGTTAGAAACAAGCAAACAAACAACAACACACAACAACACTATCAAAAAGGTGACACGAGTAGTGAGACAAACATCTTGTATCTGTATACAATGCATAAGAATAGTACAATATAGTATATGATTAACTAAGGAACAAGTGTTCCTCGCAGCAGACTTGTTATTGATGTAGCCGATGTGGAGAACGGATAAAGATGTTATGACGAGTTGTTATTAGACTACGAAGCTTATGCCTTTTTATATGAAGGATATGGCTAGATCTATGTTAGTGGTTTGAAGAATTGGGCTAAGTGGTTAGTTGTATCCATGATATACTATGCTGTAATTCGAATTTATTGCAATATTGAGTCATTTATAATTGCAATAAATTGAATCAAAAGATCAAATGTTTACTGTTGAACTAAATTAGGAAAGTCTACTAACTTCGCACGCTATTGTGGATCCAAAGTTGTACCGGTGCATTACCAGTGCAGTATAAGTATGGTCTTAGAACAATTAAAACTTTAGAATAATTCCTTCCGAGCCAAGCACTTCTTTGTTCTGATGGCATGAGGCGTTACAGGCAATGGGCAATGGATTTCTCTTGATCAACGAAAGAAAGGCCACATGCGCAATAACGAGGGGGGGGGGGTATGGTCTGTGTGATGGACTCACTTTTGTTGTCCCAACGACTTCAGCATAAATTAAACGAACAAAGAGCTAGACAAGCCAGTATCACTATTTGAATAACAGATTTCACAAGATCTCTGTGAAACTGGGACAACAAGAGTGAGTCCATCACACAGACCACAACTCTCCATGGTTATTGTCTGTGACGCAGGCTACCTGTGGCGATGCTCATTTCCCAAACACATCCCCTGTGGTGAGAAAGCTCCTTTTTTAGAGAAAGGCATTTTGATATGGTCTTGTGGTAAATTTCCTAGACCGATGGTATAGATCTTTTAATCCTAGGACCTGCCAGGTTTACGATTCGTAGCTTGAAAACACAATTGAGCTTTGCTAATGTTTATTTGTTAATTTCAACATCCAGTCGATTATCTGCGCTCAACCAACAACATTTTTATTCAGGATTTTAAGCTCAATACTTGTACAAGTTGTACCCGTTAAATGTTTGCTAATGTTGTTGACCCTTGAAGTTTTATTTTGCATCATTTATAAGGTAATGCCTATTTTTGTTTGAACCTTGTTTCAAGCTGTCAATTTTCAATGTGTTATCATGGGCTTTATGGAGCATCACATTTGCAGGGCACAGGAATACAGGGAAAACCAGGCACAGGGAAACAGGGAGGAACGATACTGCTGGTACTACCACGTTTCTTAAAGCCCATGGTGTTATCATTGCCTTGAAGAAACGAGAGTTGTTCTTTCCTAAAGCAGTTTATTCTTTCCTATGCCCTGTGCCCAATATCCCTTGCATCCCTGTGCCCTGTAAACAACAACAACCTTCAGGGGCACAGGTACACAAGGAAGAACTAACTGTTGTTGGAAACAACAATTGGCGTTTCTTAAAGCTCATGGTGTGATATTTATAGGATCTCTTCAATCTTAAGCCTGGTTTCCATAAACTCGTCCCAGTCTTCTCAGCCGTTTTGGAAAGTGTCCAACCAATCGCTTGGAAGGATTATATTGGAACACTAGTGGGACGATCCAGAGGCAGCGCTAGAGGAAAGATTGGAGAGAACATGCCCTCCCCACTTTGTTGTACTCGCCTTTATCTGTTAATGAAAAATGGCATAAAAAGGCCTCTGTGTACCTTTTTTCCTCTCCAATTTGGAATTGTAAGAGTTATCCTACCCACGTCTTTAAGCCTGGCGCCGCCATTGGGACAATCGCAAACTATCCACACCAACGGTACCATCGCAGTCGCTTAGAAATGACTTCTATCCGGACGATCGGGACCATAGCATGTGATTGTTAATTTTTGATGGAAACCACCTTCAGGCGATTCAGACGACCGGGACAATCCAAAAAAATCCCACAATGCACTGTTCTCTTGGTCAATTCAGCTGCAAAATTGTATCTTGAGTGATCAAGGTGGTTATATGGAAACAACAAAAACCAGCTTTGATTTCTGAGCAGGAACACCACAACACGACAAAAAACAACAGTGAATATAGTAAAATGATTAATGATAATACGGATTGCCAATATTTCTTCCTGCCATGCAGAACTTCTTCAGGGCTGTTATACGGTATCTACCGTAGATATATAGATACCTTAGACCCCGGGGGGGGGGCACTATATATATTTTGGGTACTGGGGACGTGCCATCGGGAAGGGTATCGTTTCCACGGTTTTGCTATAAGGAACGGTATGAATTTTCACGATTTTGGTATAAAGAACAAATAAATAGGCCATTTTTTGAAAAATTGGTATTAAGTCGGGTATAAATTTTAAAGAAATTGGTATAAGGTCGGGTATACATTTTCGAAAAATTGGTATAAAGAACGGGTGTGTTTTTTTAGCTTGAGTGGCACATCCCCAACCAAAATCTGGTCAAGTGCCCCCCCCCCCCGGCCGTAGATAGTAAATATCGTATAACAGCCCCGAAGAAGTCCTTCATGGCAGGAGGAAATACTGGCAATCTGTATTATCATTAATACCGGGTGAGTCAGAAAAAACAATCCCCGTTTGAAAGGCCACTGCTCCCTGGCTATAGAGGCAATAATATTGGCAAATATATTGTTTAATAGTGGACATGTTCAAATAAATTCTAAATTTTACCTGACTGAAATCAGCCACTCCGTTCTGAAATTATGAGCGATTTTCTGGAGAAAGTCCCTTCAAGAAACCTTCAAAATATGCCTAAAATCACGAGCAAATTTTCCAAATATTTCTGCCTTACAGCAATGACTTGTACATGCTTTCGCGTGTTTTATCCCTTTGGGAGGATGAAAGTGCCATCCCTGGGAACATAACAACATTATTCTCGGAGACTTTATCCCCACAAGAGGATAACACATGCTAAAGGATGCGCAAGTGTGCAAGTCATTGCTGTAAGGCAGAAATGTTTGGAAAATTTTCTCGTGATTTTAGGCCTGTTTTGAAGGTTTCTTGAAGGGGTTTTCTCCAGAAAATCTCTTATAATTTCAGAACGGAGTGGCCGATTTCAGTCCGGTAAATTTTAAATTATATTTGAACATGTCAACCATTAAATAATGTATTTGTCAATATTATCGTCTTGATATCCAGCGAGCAGTGGCCTTTCAAACGGGGACTGTTTTTTCTGACTCACCCGGTAGTTTTACTATTTTTGTCGTTGTTTTTTGTAGTGTTGAGGTGTTCCTGTAGACTGACAACGTGATTCCTTGTATTCGTTCATTGTTTTTAATCTGATGTTTTTATTTTGTCTTATGCAAGGGCTCACGACCAAACAGATTCTAGACAGAGTCTTTTGTCGTCTTCTTCAGTTTGAAGCCATAATCATCATTCAGTTCGATGCGGAAAACTGAGCCTCGTGTAGTCAGTCTAGTGTTCCTGCTCACAAGTTTATTTCAATTTACATGATCGGGAGCATGCTATTTGAGCATGACAAGCGTCGTTGATACAGTGGCCTGTTCTTTTTATATTCGCTTTAATTTTTACGAATATTGCCGTGATATTTCGTTTTTTATTCATTCACATCAGGCGCTTAAACTTCTTGTTTTAAAGTGTCATTAATTTGTCTGCATTTTCATCATGAGTTTGATTGATTGTAACAAAATTTATGGTCAGTTCTATGCAACAATGCATGAAAAATAAAGATTTTAGGTCGCAACAGCGAAACAGCAACAAGGAAGTAAAAAATTCGTATGATTAAAATTTGATGATGTTATCTGTGTTCTTTGTTCAAAATATCGCAAAAAGGCGTGTTTTTGACCCGTTATCGCTGCTGCTCTTGATATTTCCATCTCAGCATCTTTCTCACTTTTATTGTTATTTTTCTATGAATTAAAACGCTACCCACTGGAATTTGGAATTAAAAGCCCACACTTAGCGTTCTGCAAGCGCAGCAAAGTACCTAGTTCCGCGTTTGCATATCTAGCTGAAAGCATATCGAAACATTTGCGTCAACATCACACCGTTTTCAATCTTCTTTGTACTCCTTCCCAGCTTGGATCGATAGTCTGTAAACAATAAATGGATCAGAAAAATTATCCGTTTACGCCGTCCACACTTATGCAACGTCCTCACTTTTTAACGGCGTCGTTTAGGTGGCAAGTTGCCTGGTTGTTATCGCTCTTGCCTTCTGTGCAGAATGTGGTTACCTCGAGCTCTAGATTGCCGCCAGAGTCCAGATAAGTTTTAAACCTTCCTCCGGCCAGAGAGTTCGTATCTAAACATCTTCCTTATTTTTGATTAAACGAAAAGGGCCATGCCAGTAAAATGTAAATGGAAATCATCCTCAATATCCCATCTTTCACAAACAACTTCTTACCGTCATTTCCATCAGACCGTCATGTTTTGATGACTCTGGCTGCCGCCTGGGAAAGTACACGACCACTCATCCTGTAAGTCATTTTCGCTTTTCTCCTCCGACAAAAATTAAAAGTTGTTTTGATGAAATGCAAGTAGGTTTAGGGGGCTCTTCAAGCTTACCATATACTAAAAGGATAAAGTCTGGCAGCTATGTAGATGATGTGGTTTCAACTATTTAGATGATGTCATGCCAATAGCCTGGTCTGCTTAGCTTCGGGGATGGGTAAATGGGGGCCTCTTCAAGCTTACCATAAACTAAAAGAATAAAGTGTGGCAGCTATGTAGATGATGTGGTTTCAACTATTTAGATGATGTCATGCCAATAGCCTGGTCTGCTTAGCTTCGGGGATGGGTAAATGGGGGCCTCTTCAAGCTTACCATAAACTAAAAGAATAAAGTGTGGCAGCTATGTAGATGATGTGTTCCAACTATTTAATATGNTTCGGGGATGGGTAAATGGGGGCCTCTTCAAGCTTACCATAAACTAAAAGAATAAAGTGTGGCAGCTATGTAGATGATGTGGTTTCAACTATTTAGATGATGTCATGCCAATAGCCTGGTCTGCTTAGCTTCGGGGATGGGTAAATGGGGGCCTCTTCAAGCTTACCATAAACTAAAAGAATAAAGTGTGGCAGCTATGTAGATGATGTGGTTTCAACTATTTAGATGATGTCATGCCAATAGCCTGGTCTGCTTAGCTTCGGGGATGGGTAAATGGGGGCCTCTTAGAGCTTACGATATATTAAAAGAATAAAGTGTGGCAGCTATGTAGATGATGTGGTTTCCACTATTTAGATGATGTAATGCCAATAGGATGGTCTGCTTGGCTTTGGGGATTGGTGAATTTGGGGCTCTTCGAGCTTACGATATACTAAAAGAATATGTGGCAGCTATGTAGATGATATGGTTTCGATTACCCTTTTCATTAACTAATGTATTCGGAAAATTCGTACTATGAAATGATACTAAAATGGCAGATGCAAAAAATGAGAGAAATTTTTAAAATGGTTTTACCAAGTTTAAGGTGAGCACTTACATTAGCATCCAAATGTTTCGGACGGAATGACAAAACTTTGGATAAATAGCATCGGACACTTCTTGAAAATCGGAATCAGTTTCCTTTTTTGCAGCTTCGTGATCAGATCTTGCGCTTGAAATGGGTTATAGTTGCATTTCATCGACATAATTTTAGCCAAAGAGTCACACTGAATGCTTCAAATAGAAGTATCATGAACAATTAATTTAGCAAAAAATTCTGGACGCTGTTAAAGGTAGTTTCGGACAATAAATCCTTGGATAAATTTTGTCCGAAACTTTACCGTCCGAAACTTTTGGATTTTAATGTGCATCATTGATCTAATTACAAATCGCTGTTTTACCTGTTACGATGAATCACTCGTTAAGTGCCTTGTAAGATTATGGTAAGATATAGGATGACTAAAGAATGTTAAAATTTCTATAGGACTGCGGGTGCAGGGACTCTTACCACAGTTTAATAGAAACTTACACCAGCATGCCAGTTCCGTATACGTCAGAAGATACAGGATGAGTCAGGAAAATAATTAGACGTTTGAAAGCCTGTGAAACTATTCATTAGATTTCTGTAAACCGATACTATTTTGAAGGTGTTGTGGCGCCTTGTTGTAATCAACCGACTTTGCAACCAGAACAGTCAGGGCGACGGGGTTCAAATCCCACCAGCACCTCTTGCGTCATGACAAGGGGTCACGGACTGGATTAGCGCTTAGCTACTTCTGCGATCCCAGCGCTTGGCGCTAAAAACCGCAACTTCACCTTCACCGTCAATATTTGTTTGGCTCACATGTCAACTTAGATATTAGAATTTAGTTTATTGAAATCGGTTGTATCTTTCTCAAGTTATAAGCGATCATATAGATTTGTTTCATTTCAAAATCCTTCAAAACGGGCCTATAATCCTTTATTAAATTTGCCAACAATTAAGCTCCTCAGCTATTGACGTCAAGCTATGTCTGTCTTTCTTATTGCTCAAACATCTTACTGGGTAAGTAAAGAGGTTTCTGCATAATTTAATCCACTTGCGACTATCACGCAGCCTTTCCTACCATTTCTGTTATCACGAGGCTATATTGCTTGCAAATTTGAAAGGATTTTGAGAACATTTTATAAATTGCTTATGACTTGAGAACGAATTGACTGATGTTGATTAACTAAATTTCTTGTCTAAGTTGACCTGTTAGCTAAACATGTATTATCAGTTTATAGGAATCCAGGGAAAAGTTTGAAAGATACAGACTTTAAACGTCTAAAGGTTTTTTCTGACTCGCGCAGTAGATACTATCAATGTCCTAAATAACAATGTTTGTGTTACTATCAATGTCCTGAAGGTATGAAATATAGCGCGGGATTAGAGATCGAAAATCTCACCTAATTGCCTCAAAAGAGCGAACGTTTAACGTTGATGATGTAATTTTTGACAAGAATAATGGGGACCCAAAATATGTCTGGAAATAGCTTTAATTTTGTGGGAATTTGCAGGCCACCTTGTTTTGAAGCATATTTTGACAGCTTGAAAAGAAACAGATAAACAAACAGAATAACATTAATTTACTTCTCTTCTTTATTATCAATATTAAATGCATATTACTTTTAAGCATTTTCAACGTGTAGTCTCTCTAAATTGTACATACAGTTTCTACCAAACATTGAATATCATTCTAATGAATGCGTCAGTTTATGTACATATTATAAAGAATTGCAAAACAACGATTTTAATTTCAACGCAACCTCTAAATATACTATTATATCTTTATACAAAGCATTTCTCAAACCCTAACCAACATAATTTACTCGATAGATGTACCGTTTTTATGAAACTCTTTATAAGAAACATAACTCTCATATCCTCGGGGGGAGGGGGGGGGGTACCTTGACCTTTTATCTGACGGGGACATGGCATTTTGCCTGCGAAAATAGTTCCCATAATTCTTCACATTTTGAAAATGTTAGGGTCATGCTTTTGTATGTAAACTTGATGAAAATGTGAACCATAATTCCCCAAAATAAGAAACTTCCTGTATTCCTTGTGTTTGCCCAAAATTTCTCCAAGACAACATCCATAATTCCGTAAAATATCTGAAAACGATACTCACAATTCCGCTCTTGTTTTCAAAAAGTAGTAGTTGTTTCTAAACTACAGCAGTTTTGTTCCTCCCTGTTTCCCTGTGCCTGGTTTTCCTTGTATCCCTGTGTCCTGCAAATTTGAGTGACCAACAGCAACAATCCTCACGGCCACAGGGACACAGAATGGAATAAAACTGCTACAGGTACAACTACCGCGTTTCTTAAAGCCCATGGTATGACACCCCATGAAAATTTTTGAGAAACTCTTTATGTTTAAGTGTGAAATTTTTTCAAAAACCTATTGGTGAACGCTGATCCTTTGATAAAAAAATGTCATAGAGGCCTAGTTTTGTTTGTCAAATCTATGCCGCACTGCCGCAATTGCTCAGTGTTAACAAGAGTCTTTAAGTACCTGTACAACGTATTATTCTTAATTTCTCATAAAAAGTACATGCAAATATCCTCTTGTGAAATATTTCGTATCCTGCATAGATTTCTGAAAATAGAGAACGCCCTAACTACAATCTTTTGAGCATTTCATTGTCTAATTGTGGAGCCAGGAATTCCGCAAAAGAAACAGTCGCAACAGAATTATAAGATTAATGCAAATGTTTTGCCACAGAACAATTTACGGTTAAAGATTTGTAATAGGGTGGGCAGAGTTTTGGGTGGAGCATGCAGAAAATGCATTATTTTCTAGTCTTCGAGAGAAAGGACAATAGGCCTTTCCAAACAAGATTCACTCGACTTAAGTAATTTTTGCTCGAAGTGTAATTTCTACTGTTCATCTTCTGAATAATAGGAGAAAATTCTGTGGGTAGATCGTTGGATCTGTAGTTTTTCTTTCCATGTACTGGGTGAGTCAAAAAGAAGTTAAAAGGTTTGCAAGCATATAGTTTGATAGCCTGCGTCACAGACCACAAGCAGGGGGAGTTATGGTCTGTGTGATAGACTCCCTTTTGTTGTCCCAACAAATTCAGCATAAACTAACAAACAAAGAGCTAGACAAGCCAATATCATAAATTGAATAACAGATTTCACAAGATCTCTGTGAAACTGGGACAACAAAAGTGATTCCATCACACAGACCATAACTCTCCCTCGTTCTGGTATGTGACGCAGGCTAATAGTTTGCTAGCTACTGATCCGATTCCTTAAAACTGAATTTCGTTGTGTGAATAACATGTCAACTTTGACTTTGAAATTGCGTGTCAATCAACTCAAATGATGCTATTGTTACATGCCCTTGTTCTTTTCGCATGCACAAAGCGTGCATTAGCCACCAAAAAGGAATCGTTTATGGCTTGCTTTAGTTAGATTTGTGGCTTTACTAATCGGGGGTATGGAAGTTCCTTTGTCTGCAATCGCTGCTGAAAAAAGTCGATTCTATTATTCTATTGTTCGGCCATTGTCTATTAGATGGTGACTATATTTGGATACATTAACATCCAAAAATGTTTCGGACAATGATGTTTCGGACAAAAAAATCGGACAAACTTGGACACTTTTTGAAGAATCTGAGCAATTTTTGAAGTATCGTGAGCAGCAAAATTTTTGGACGCGCTTGAAGGTAATTCGGACAAAAAAATTTCGGATAAAATTGTTTTACAGTCAAAGACTTTTGGATTTTAATGTACATCATGATTTCAACCAATTGATTTAGTGCCTTTATATTATATAAATTGCATGTGCTCTTTCCGAAACTGGCCTGTAGTGCTTACAATGTCAAATCTGGCTCTCACCTGGTGTGACCATCTGCTTTGAAGCGACGTTTTTCAGGTTTAAGCTGGGAGAAAAACTTGTTCCCACGCGATACTTTGAATTCATGTTGCCAATGCTTCTGCTGTGAGCCGTACGAACTGGTGAATTCAATGCAATGCAAACTCAGTTTAAAAGACAAGTCTTTATCTGACTTGTTTTGAGTTTGGCATTTGGAAACGAAATTTGAGATGTTCTTCAGATGATAGGGTGGTCACATATGACGTAGTCTGATCGATTTCCAGAGATAATACGACACCTCTTCGCCCCTTCTTCGCAGCTTGTTGGTATAACTTTAGACTCTCTTCCGAACGAAAATCCATCGGCTTGCAACAGGTACAGGTCGGAATCGCCACTCCATTATCAGTTATTGCAGTTTCTTTCAGGTTTGAATATTTCTCAAAGCTTATTGTCTTCTCAGATTTGCAGCTCTCGGAGTTGAACGTATCTCTCGAGTTGAACGCATCTCTCGAGTTGAACGCATCTCTTGATTTCAAATCAAATTGCAGGCTTCTTTCGCCTTCTTGTAGCAAACATTTCTTTACGGGATGCATGCATAAATTGATTTTCTGACTCATATTCTTGTTCATTTAAACAGTATTTGTGTGCATGAAACGAAGGCTCGAAGCTAGGGAGAGCTATCAGTTGACTCCGTGTTGTCGAGTTTTAAGCTGCAGTGTCTGTCGAGTCACGTTCGTTTTGTGAAGCAGCTCTTGAAAGCTCTTGAATATATATCAAAATAACAGCTGTGCCAAGCTCTCTTGAGACGTCAGCACTCGGATATCAAGGCGAGTAATCGGAGTAAAAGATGGCCGTTAGACAAGTATTTATATCGTTAGCTGACGATATTTCACAAAGTCGCTTTGATGTAACGAATTTGATTGATAAGCGAAAATGATACAGATGAAGATTCACTGAAAGGTCTCAAGGAGAGATCTCACTGGTGCTTCTTCGTCTCAGTAGCACGAGCTGTTTCTTCCTGTGTAGATCGTTCTTTGAAGATCTTCGACAAAGTCGATTCGATATAGCGAACTCGATTAATAAACAAAAATAAGTGCAAATAAGAAATTTTGCTGATCCTTATCAAAACAGTTCTGCAGTGCGGGTCTCAAGGACAGGTCTTTGTAGCATGAAATGTTTCTTCCTCCACAAAGGACGCAATTTTCACTTTCAGGAGACCGTTATTTGAAAATCTTCTTATAAAATCAATTTGATGCTTGAAGTCAGTGAATAAACGAATACGAATGTCGATAAAATCTAGCTGATTCTTATCGAAGAAGATTTCCAGGACCGATCTGCAAGGCAAGTCTTGGTAGCACGAGATTGTTCTTCCTGTGTAGCTCGTTATGCGAAGATCTTGCACAACCAATAAACAACAACGACTGCAGATAGAATTTGAACTGCTACTTGTTGAAACATTTGTATTCAAGACAGGTCTCCAGAGCGGTCGTATATGGCGTCATTACACTCCCGCGTTCTATTGAACATTAATGAAATAATCTGAAAACGTTTCAGTCATCTGCCAAAAATGATTTATTCACCAGATTCATAAAAGACAAATCTTTCGGAATTTCAGCAAACACCGTATAATCGCTGAGCTAGTGTCTGTCACAGCACAGCATAAATCTTTAAATAAGATAAGAGCGACCACGTGATATTGTCTAGGTTCTAGATGTTCTTCGGCCGAAAGAACTGTTCTTCGGATGTGACAGGATCTATCAAAAATTAAGGCTTTGAAAGCCCGAACTTTGCTCCAAATTTATGTTTGAGATTGAGCATAAAATAATTTTGTTGCAAATTTTCTTTGAACACAGATGAATACTATAAATATCATATCATCGTCCAGTTTATGGTCTGCGAGCAAAAATATATCGCTTGATCAATAAGTATGAAATTCACTTTATGACAATCTTTCTGCAATTTTCTTTCAACAAAGATAAATTCTTTTAATGTTATTTCACCATCCAAATTGTCTTCACTGACAGCTTATTCTGGGTGACTCTCCACGCGTCTAACTCTTGCGACAGTCTAGCAAGCTTTTATAAATAGCTCTTGAAATGTACCGTCAGATTTACTAGGTATAATGTTTGAAGAAAGCTGGATGTCGTTGTGCTATATATAGAGTCGTTCCTAGGTTACCAACGCTGTAAATGCGTAATGAAAGAGGAGGTAATCCACAAAATATCTTATTTCGTAATAAATTCGAATCCACCTGTTTCTTCCGACAAATCGTAAAAATTTCTGCTTTTTTGTTTACTCGCTCCGGGTGTTGAAATTTCGAGAGATATCAACGCAACTATTGTTTCTTTCGCAAATACATCGACATTTGTTTCTTCCTGATACAACAAAGTCTGGGTCAACTCTCAGAATATATCAACGTCTTTACGTAATTTGTTCGAAGTTTGCTGCATTTGATTTATTCTTTGTGAGTATAGAATATCTTGAGAATAATCTTTCAGCTCGAGTCAGATCGATTCGTGCTTCGCACAGTCAACAAGCTGCTGTTCGCTAGAATAAAAGAGAAAAGAACTGAAGCTGAATTCCCAGGGAATTAGTTTACTCAAAATTAGCTCCACTCTGCTAATCATGAACTTTAAATTTTTGCTGCCAAAGTCTGTTAACGACAGTAACGAAAATGTTAAACTTAATACCTCAGTCCCTTGTTTCCCTACGTTCTTTGACTTGAATGTTATCGCTCCGGTCAACAAAGTTTACCACAAGGATACAAGGGAATCAGTCTGCGGAGCTATGTCTTATTAGCACTTTAAATACAGGTTCGGTTCCGGTCCAGTGATCAAGAATTTGCTGTCACTTAAAAACACATAGCTAACCGCGATCCTTTGCGGCCCCAAAATCGACTGGACGAAAAGTTTGCTGATATCGATATTCATAAAAGAAGCACCAATTTAAACGAACTGCATCAGAACTATGGCGCTATTCATTTACGTCATGGGAAGTTGAAAGTTAGCTGATGTTCATAAATGCAGAGACAATTTAAAATTAAAATATTGAATTCGAATAAATTAAAACGTATAATTCTTCTTCCCTACTATGATATCTACGAAGCGCAAGAACTCTAAACGAACAGCATTAATACTGTGGCGCTGTTCATTTACGTCGAAGGAAGTTGAAAGTTAGCTGATTTTAGTAAATTCAGAGACAATTTAAAATTAAAATGTTGAATTCGAATACATTAAAATGTATAATTCTTCTTTCCTACTATGATATCTACGAAGCGCAAGAACTCTAAACGAACAGTATCACTACTGTGGCGCTGTTCATTTACGTCAAAGGAAGTTAAAAGTTAGCTGATATTAGTAAATGCAGAGACAAATTTGAATTAAAATGTTGAATACACTAATTCGTATAATCCTTCCAACGAAGCACAACAACTCTAAACGTATTATTAAATGCAGAGACAAATTTGAATCAAAATGTTGAATACACTGATCCGTATAATCCTTCCAACGCTACTGTGGCGCTGTTCATTTACGTCAAAGGAAGTTAAAAGTTAGCTGATATTAGTAAATGCAGAAACAAATTTGAATTAAAATGTTGAATACACTAATTCGTACAATCCTTCCAACGAAGGACAAAAACTCTAAGCGAACAACATCAGAACTGTGGATTAATTAACTAAATTTGAATTAACTAAAACGTATGATCCTTCCTTCCTACTTTTATCCTACCACGTAAGGAACACAGTTCTGTAGGCCACTATTCTTTGCCAATTTTCATTCTTCCTTAATTAAAATTCTTCTGAAAATAGTTTTTTACGCAATCTAAGTTTAGATATAGTTAATATTAATATAAACCAGATGTAGAAACGATATTTAAATACATTGAATATGCAGTTCTTCCTGCCTTCCTTTTTTTGCCCCTCGTTCTTCATTTTTTTGCGAATGCAGCTCTTTAGGCATATTTCCCTTAACAATTCTTACTCTTAGCCTCTTACAAAAACTCTTAACCCTACCTCACCTGGGAGGGGGTGGGTTAACCCCCCCCCCTACCAAGTTTTTGCTTGCTACTTCTATAATATGCAATGCAGCATCCCAAGATTACGCAAGTTTAACGTTGTAACTATACTGTATCGAATTAAGAAAAGTTCAAGATTCTAAATATACCACCGTAACCATAGCAACCAATTGTTTACTGAGCGGTCGACGAAAATTGAATACCTATTTTGAAATTGTTACAATTATTAATCTCAAATATGGTGCATAGTATGCTTTACATGTATTTAATTATATCTAACTCAATTTGACACATAACACTATAATTTAATCCCTTATTTTGTTGTTATAATCTTGATACCCATTATCATAATAATCATAACTTAGTATCTTTTCATCGTCATAGCAACAAGAACAATAGCCTTAATTTGATTTTAACACGTGATTTTGATTTTTCATGTACATGTACGTTATACGACATTGAAACTAGTTATTTCATGTACATAAAACCAGAGCAAAAATTTTAATGCATCAATTTCATTAAAGTCTTTCTTCCTGCTATAAAGTGAAAACGGCTCTATGTGGGCAATCATTTCTCAACAATCCCCACTCTTCCTCGAACAAAACTTTTAATAGGGTAGTAGCGCTGTTCGTTTACGCAGTTTACGTCACATAAGCACATAAGGTCGATAGACGATAGCTACTTTATCTTACTAAAAGCAGGAGAGGACGGATCTACAACAAAAATTTGAGCCTCCTAAAACATACATCTCTTCCTTCCTATTATATGCAGGCGAATACAGCTCTATATCCTCTCAAAAATACTCTTACTAGCTCCCACTGCTGTTCGTTTACGTCATACGACATCGATAGGTGTTTTAAATTCATAAAATGCAAGACGGATCTATCAAAAATATTTTCTACAGATTAAATCGTACAATTCTCTTTTCCAGCTATAATCTTAAGACGCAAGCGAACACAGCTACTTTAACAATTCTCACTCTTCAAGGAAACTCTAATAGCCTCAGGCCCTGTTCATTTACGTGGTACGAAGATCGAAAACAAAAATGAATATATTAAAACGTATTATTCTTTTTTCCTACTATAATCTTAAGACGCAACCAAACACAGCCACTTTAACAATTCTCACTCTAAAAGAACACTCAAACTAGCCTCGAGCACTGTTCGTTTACATCATACGAATAACGAAAACAAAACGTTAGTTGTATTCAAACGGATAATTCTTTCTTCTTTTTATAATCCCACCACACGGACGCTAAAACTTCGTCAAAATGCATGAGGTGTCTGTGTCAACAAAATTTAAATTCATAAAACGTAGAGCTGTTCCTTCTTATTTAATTTTACCACGGCAAGGGTGAAGTAATTATGGGTCTAAATAAGTATCGATATTTGCCAAAATCAAGAAATAAACGATTACGAAACCATTTCATTCAGTTAGTAATAGACAGTATCTTTAAAGTGAATAACCTGAGTTAAAAGATGAGATCTCATAGGCTTTAAAATAGCCTACTGTATTTGATAATTCGACGCGTGCCCAAAGAAAGCAAAGCCAAAACAAACAATGGCGTGTTTGGGTTTTCCGTTGTCCTATTTATAGACTGCGCCACATTGCTCAGGTCATTGACTTTAAAGACAATTGACGGAGCTATAAGGCAACTTAAGTTAGGGGCCTGGGCAATCTAAATGTAGCCTGTTTATATTCCATTGTATTTGATGATCTTAAGTGATTATCAAAACAATTAGACAAATAGAGGGACACGGTTTTCTTTTGTTCTATTTCAAAAGTAGATCGCTGAATATCCATCAATTGTCTTCTTTAAGTGACAGAAAGTCTAACTTAAACTTGAAATCTTATCCATAAAAATCAATCATAACCAGTCATATTTAAAAAAAGCCTTCAAACAAAACTTGAAATTGCGATCAAATTCTGTCCATTTTGAACGTAGGATGATCGATTTTCATATATACTTCCTTTGGAGCTTACCACGCAAGCGCTAAAATTTCGTCGAAACGTACTAGATATCAGTGTTTAGAGAAAGCGTGAGTGTATGGTTAACGATAATCTTGAAATAGGCGTGACACGCATGTGAGATATTGCGATCACGTACCACTTAATACCTGTTTCGTGTTTGAGAAACTTCTTTGTGTAAATTAAATCCTTCTTTGCTCCTCTAAGCCTAAAATTCACTTGAGAAGAACTTTATCGGGATTCTTGAGATCTGTTTTCACGGCAACAAAGTTACCTTAACAACTAAAATTATTCAGAAATCCTTTTAGTCTTGGAATGTAATTGAAAACTTCTTGGTTAGATTTAAATATTTGTTCAATGTGTAGGAAATATTTGTGCACGAGTTAAATTAGATTAAGTCTTTTACTTTGCTTCTTTACGCTATGCACTTAGCCGTAAAGTTCGTAATAGCGCAGCTTCTATTTTGAGTTTAGAATTTCTATCCGAGAAAATTCTTTCTTTCTACGATCTTCTTATTGCTAAAACTGATAAAAAATGTTGCGTGCGAAATGCGGTAGTTTTTCTGCTTTGAAGAAATACTAATGTTGAAATACTAATGTTGACAAATCACTTTCTTCTTGTCACTTTACCTGGTTCAGTTAAACAACGAATTTTGACATTTTGTGAATAACGTTTGTTTACTTTAAAATGAATCAACGGAGCTAAGTGAAGATCATCTATACATAGGACAAAGAAAACTCCTATGCACGATATTGTTCCTCTGGCTAAACAATATCCATACATGTGTCGAAATCATCAAATACAATAGGCAAATAATAGAATACCCAGACCCCTTCCGCACGGGGCTTTTATCTCCGTTGATTCTCTTTAAGAAATGCTTTCTTCTTCAATGTCTAATGATTAATGACTTTGCTAAAGACTCGTAATATTAGGCTTCTTCTCTTTAGCAAGGGTAAATTTTGAATCTCAAAACACTCAGGCCTGCAATATAACAAGGCGATTTGCTGTTCGGAAGAATAGATATCACACCTTTATGTGCACTCATTCAAATCAGTCATAATGAACAAATACAGGAAGACTTTGCGGCTATCTAGAGCCCCCCCCCCCATATTTGTACGTGAAGCATTATTTGGCTAATTTACGCGCGTGATTTCGTGATTTTGATATTATTAGCTCGTGAATTCGTGATCAGAGACTCCTTCGTGCAGCGTGATTTGATAAGAATTTGGTCGTTATTTCGTGAAAATGGACTTTTAAAGAACGTGATTGATTGATGCGTCTTGATCGTTGATATAAACTTGTCTTACTTTCTTGCGTATTTTCAAGTTAATCACAAACCGAAAATCACAAGTTGTTGAAGCTACGAAGTGTATTTGCCAGTTATTCAAATAAAAACACAAACCTGACTACAGCGTTCCTAAGTTTTTGCAACGTGATCGTAAAAATGCTGTTTTAGAGTCCGTGATGGAGTGAAAAACGAAAAATTGACTCGTGAATCCATTATCCAAGGTGTGAAATCTATTCCTCCAAACCGTAAATCACTTTGTCATATCGGACACTTTAATACATTGTTTTACAAAGTTCATCCTTGCTCTTCTAATCCAAACGGTATTGTATTCAATTTCAATTTTAAATGAACTTACCTTTTCGTCTTTCTCAAAATTCCTCTTCAATTGTAAATTGTCATCATCGTGTGATTTGATCCCTGCTTATGAAACGGCTCATAAAGCCTTTTCTTCTTCTTCCAAATAATTTGAAATTATAATGATAAACTTCTGTGATGATTATAACCATCAAATTCTCAGCGTAAAACTGTTCTTGGTTCAGCGCGACTTATCTCGAGCAAGCTGTGAAAGCTTTCTTCAAAAGACAAGAACCACGAGGACAAGATACTTTTCTCATTTGACACAGAGCTGCTAATACCTCAAGAGAATTCTTGGTGCTATTCAACACACGCAACGTTGATAGAGAAATTCTAGCAATGAATGACTAAAATTTCATGAACGAGACGCCTCTGTATATTCATTGAAAACAAAATGCGAAACACATCCTCACAACAGTTGAAATCGTAACATCTAAGTACTTGATTATCTTCGATCTTTGCTTTGCGATATGATAATGCTCTCTCAACTCGTTCTCAATATTATCTGTTCTTCTCGACAATCGAAACACCTTCTCTCTCGGATACAGAATGCTGAATACTATTGTGTCAGCAACAATCATGGTGAAATAACACGACCTGGTCCTCATAAATAATGCAACAGATTGTTGTGTTTTAACACAGCTACTTTCAACTTCAATGAGGACCTGGGCTAAATTTAACACACGTCGCATTACTTTCTCTGAGCAAATTCTCATAAATGCGGCGATAATTTGCGGCTTTTATGTCAATGTGTATTCAGGGAAGAACGGATTAAGGCCTCTATATTCATTCATTTGGATACGATTATAGGCCTTATTCTGCGTCAGAAGGGGCGGGTCTCGATTTACAATGCAAATTAAAATACGTGTACGTTTCATAAGTTCAGGCACCTGGAAAATTCACGAAAAAAGGATGCGAAGTTTCTCACACGACTAATTTGAAACTGACGTAAGCAATTGCGTTGAGACAAATGCCTTCCCAGTAGATATAATTTAATGACCAATATGGGGAAGTCAGGTACTTTTCAAACGTGCTAAACCAAATGAAATTTTTTTTCTGCGACGCAAAATCAAAGTGCCAAGAATGTTGAAACCGGTTGAAATGGGCTTTGAAGACCCATAGCTAGTCATGATCCTTTGCGGCCCCAAAGTCGATTTTCTTATGATATGAAAGTCGTTTCAGGATCAGGTTCTGTCTGTTTTGTTTTTCATTCGGCTTGCAAAGGATCATGGTTAGTAATAGGTCTTTAATTGATATGAGTATCTCATTAAACCAAAGGCCCACCTATGACTTGAAAACAAAATGTGACGAAGATTTCCTGCTTTTTAATTTCGATAAATTCAGATACATAATTTACCATGCATGATTTCAACGTCAGTCAAGATTTTGCGTCTTAAACGGCAATTTTAAATGTTTAATCTCACAACACTGTCTGTGGAGTGTGGTTAGTGTACTTTTGGAGCATGCCTCATAACTAGTGCTTGCATTTTGATCATTTGGTTGAGACAGTATTTGAACAAACTGAATATCTAAACAAATCTTTTTTGGAGCATATGCAAACAAATTTCTCTCAGGTGCTGAATATCTTCGACAGTGGATCGATTAACTTATTGATTTTTATCCATTCATTCATTAAATAATTGCTTTATGTTCGTTAAGGTGTTTCTTTACCCATTTATTCGCTAAGGTTTCATTCATTTGTTAATTCATCATATATATTATTGATTGATTGATTGATTGATTGATTGATTGATTGATTGATTCATTCATTCATTAATTCATTAATTCATTAATTCATTCATTCATTCATTCATTCATTCATTAATTCATTAATTCATTAATTCATTCATTCATTCATTCACTCATTCATTCATTCATTCATTCATTCATTAATTCATTAATTCATTCATTCATTAATTCATTCATTCATTAATTCATTAATTCATTCATTCATTAATTCATTAATTCATTAATTCATTCATTCATTCATTCATTCATTCATTAATTCATTAATTCATTCATTCATTCATTCATTAATTCATTAATTCATTCATTCATTCATTCATTCATTCATTAATTCATTAATTCATTAATTCATTAATTCATTCATTCATTCATTCATTCATTCATTCATTCATTCAGTTATCATATATTTAATCAACTAATGCTTTCAATATTTAATCAACTAATTCTCTCAATTTATTGTCTCGTTTCTTTTATGAATCATGAATCACAATGTCAACCTAACAATCGAACACAATCTGGTACCCAGACTACAATCATTCATTCGTTCTTTCATTCATTCATTTATTCATTCATTCACTCACTCACTCACTCACTCGCTCACTCATTCATTCATTCATTCATTCATTCATTCATTCATTCATTCATTCATTCATTCATTCATTCATTCATTCATTCAAAGTCATCCTGGTATCCGAATCATCCTTTTGGTAGGAGTAAACAAGCAAGCAAGCAAGCAAGCAAGCAAGCAAGCAAGCAAGCAAGCAAGCAAGCAAGCAAGCAAGCAAGCAAGCAAGCAAGCAAGCAAGCAAGCAAGCAAAATTTATTTTTTAACGCAGGCTTGGTACATGGCAGCTATACTGCCGATGTCGATCTTGGGCACTACGGCTTGTGCCCTCAGAGTTACCTCTGAGTACTCATTTACCGACATCGGAAGGATGGACAGCTGAGTTGGCAGATGGCTTGTGGTTTGTAGTTCCGATGACGGGATTCGAACCCACGCGGGTAGACCAAACAAGATTCGAAACACTGCGCCTTAATTAACCGCTTGGCCATACCACCATAACTTTTTGTCTTAAAAAATCTAATGCTCGTTGTCAATATCGTACAAGTGAACGTTATTCCTCCTCGCAGGATGATATGATCCCATCTTGAAAATCATTTTCAACGCTCGGTGTCTCTGCTCCTGGTGGGAAAGGATGATCCCAGCACTAGGACCTAAGGGGGAACCTGCTATTAGTAGGTGACGGGGGGGGGGTGGGTCAGACACTTTTTTGGGTCTCAAGAAAGCCATTTTAGTATATTTTTGGAGTACAATGTGATTAGTTCAGATAATCGAGTATTTTTTCCTCTAAAACCCTGCCATATTCCCTCAAATCCAGTTGGCATATTGTATATTTTTAAAATATTGCCTTTGTCTCGCGCAGACAGTGTTTTAATTTCCACATTATTGATACTTGGTCCAGGAGTTCAATTCTTTTCTGGGGTCTTCTGGAGCACTAAAGTTCAGAATGTGTTTGGGTTTTTGGTGAAGGTACTGTGTCAGACCCCCCTCCCCATCACCTACCAATAGTAAGTCCCCTCCTAGGCACTAGGATGACCCCCCTATAAACAGGCCCTTAGTCGACGAACCGAATCGAATGAAAACCTTATCTACAAATCAAATCTACGTCTGTGGACAGCCTGGCTCTAATCGACAACTTGCAGCGTGAAACCAATTAAGCAGAACTAATTCCTGACAAAAGTTTAATCCGCCATCTTGTTGTTAATATATCAACGAATCAGAAAACATCGAAAGAATTAATTTTAAATGTACATCTGGTAATTTTAATACCCATCTTTAAAGAAGTCAATTACAGCTTGGCTTCGTGAAACAAACTCTTTAAAAGGTATGAGCAGAAGGAGAATCTAAAACTAATTGCTCCTGGTTGTCAACTGTGAGAATTTATTCAGGGCATGCACCCGAGCATGCAAAGAGCTGGCAGAAAGTTACGATGTAATCATCGTGGATATAATAAACCTCCTCAGCACTGTTGATCTGGTTGATTGACTGCAAATGCATCATTAAAAGCAGTATGGTGAGCTTCAACATCATGAGTAATCAGCAGTCAAATGGTCTTCGCAATGATCTAAGCAATATCCAAAAGTTGTTTCACTTAAAATGAATAAAGTTTACTTCGGAGCTCCCTTGATGATAAGCGTCACGTAAATTATATTTTATGAAACGCATTTGTTGTGCAGTTTTTAATTTTTCTCCTCCTGGTTCAAATTTGTCCAAGTCTATTGTTGACTTATTCGCTGTGCCTTAAGAATTTGCTTAGGCCAAAACGCCAAAGCTCTGGTTGGGAGGTGGAGGCAAATTTTTCCTTTGAAGATTAATATATCTACTCTCAAAGCACCTATGTCGACAAACAAGGTATCTATGTTCAAGTTAACTATCGAGTAATGTTTTAAAAATGATTTCGAATTGATTCATCCTAAATTCTGATCGTTAGGGTTGACCAAATCTGTATACTTTTTTTGGGACACCTGGTACTTTGAACATGAAAGGACCCAAACACGTTCCTTGCAGAACAGCGTACTTAGTCTTCTTTATGTTTATTAATTCTGGTCTTTGAATTGTTAGTACCGGGTGCCCTAAAACAGTAGATACTTTCGAAAAATAAATAAAATTCGATTACAAGATCTATTTTCAATATTTCTTTTTGGACTAATAGATAGAAAATCAAATTATGTTTCCATCCATAGCTCATCTTTTTAATCAGTATAAATTGGCAACTATGCCTGTGTTGAGAGCTGCCTGGTCTTAAAGCTTACTGCGAAAATAGTGTTCACACATATTAAGCATCTGACTTGGTTTCAAATTTCAGAAATGAATGCAGAGGCCTGCAGATTGCACATCGCAAAATTGCTCCTGTTAAGTTTGGTTGACACTAGAGTTGAAACGCGTTCGAAAGGCATCAGAAATGCGACGGTAAAAGCGTCGAAATTATTTTTGCCTAAATCTAAGAATTTTTCAGCGACTTTGAAGATGTCCTAACGCTTTTAGATGGAGTTTTGATTCTATTTGGAAGCGGTAACTCACTAAAAATGCGTTTGAAAGCTTGAAAATTCATTATCTCAATTCTAACGTATTTCTTTCTAGTATGAACCAATCTTTATGCATTTTTGAACTTGCTGGTTGTTTATTTGTTACGTTTACTACTATGAAGAGTTAGTTCTTTAATTATTGATAATTATTTGAACTAAAATGGTAAAATTTATATTTTGTAATTTCATACCTTTCAGCATTTCAGAAAACATATTGGAAACATGGTAAAACTTTAGTTGTGTTTATATCAAAGTTGTGAACCAGCTTTAGTGCATTTTTGAAGCTGTTGCCTGCTTGTGTTATGTTTACTACCATGGAGAGTTAGTTCTTGAATTATGGATAATGATTTAAACTAAAATGGCAAACGTTTCGTTGTGTTTATATCAAAGTTGTGGTTTTGAAGATCTTATTAATCGACTGTTCGCACTCTTCCAGGGGTAAATATTTTTACACATCCGGTACTCGCACGAAGAAGTGGACGTTTCGCCCATGATGATGAATGATGACGACGATGACAGAATAGGGAGATATTAGTCATCGATGATTTGTGATAACAAGTAGCACCTTAAAGGTTTTCAGACACTTCAAGAAATCATCATTAAATTCTACACAAACATGCATGATAAGAAAGATAGCTACCTCGTCAACATTTTCTTGAAGGTGTTTCTAAGTAGCCTTGGATACTAATTTTCCCACGCAACAGCCTGAACAGCCAGGCCTAGCGCTTGATGTACCGTGCGGAGATAAGCTCATATTTTAGTCAGGTTTGGCAAATTTCTCGACGTCTTAATCGGATTCCCCGGGCACGGTGCGGCGCGGCACGTCATGGCTTGACGTATGCGTATATGATCTGGATTTCTCGGGCACGGCACGACACTGCAGCTAGTGCGGCTCGGCACAGCACACCAGCGGCTTGACGTATGAACTAGGCTTCAGACACTTTGTAGGCCAAGGAACTTAAGCAGATGGAATATGATGAAATAGCAGTCAAACCCATTTCAAATTATGCTTTTCAGCAAAAAACACTTTTGGGCAATAAATCTTCAAATTTTCATTCTTCAATTTCTTTTTCAGATATTCAACTTGTGTATTATTATAAAAATTACCTTGTGTCATACGAAGCAAAGTAATCAAGTAAAAAGCTTTGAATAAACAAAATTTACTGGATGATACATGTATCAATATATATTATTATTTATATATACTAATAGAATATAATACTATTTCACTAATTTTAAGTCGTTTTCAAAAATTTCAAATCTCCACAAGTTTAGTGAATAGGTAGGTACTAGCAAAGTTCAATTTTCGATGATTTGTCGTGACTTCTTCATCAAAATCAATTCTTCGCATCACTTTGATTTTCAATGATGCATTCAACTGGGCAATAGTGCAAAATTGACGAAAAGCACTGCACACCTTATGGTACTAAAGACCCATTGCTAACCATGATCCTTTGCGCGCCAAATGACAAGCAAAACAAACAGAACATAGACCAGAAACAACTTTCATATGATGCGAAAGTTTACTTTGGGTCTGCAAAGGATCATAGTTAGCTGTGGGTCTTTAATTTGGTACATCAGCATTTATTTGATAGGTTCTATTCACTTTGATTTAGTGTATTTATAGCTTAAAATGAATGACCTGATATAAAAGATGAGATCCCACAAATGTATAAAAAGCCTGTTGTATTTGATCATCTCGGAACGTGCATCAACGAAACAAAGACAAAGAAAAAATGGCTTGTGCAGGTTTTTCCTTTGTCCTATTTAGGGACCACGCCATTTAGCTCAGGTCATTTGACTTAATTCGCCATTCATTACACAAATGACATTTTCTTTCGTCGCCATTAAACTCAACGATAACATTAAAATCGTAGATTAAGGTACAATTTGCAACGAAAAACTTCGAGTTATTGATTGTAACATTACAAGAACTAAATACTTTCTAAATCAAGAGAAAAGTTATAACAACAAAAGCAAAGCGCTTCAAAAACCAGGACGTTTTCAGCACACAAAACGCCTAAAACGTTCATAACCATTTTCGTTCGTAAACATAAATGTCCGATGTGCATAGCGGCCTCTTTCATCTGTCTTCTCCCTTTCTCGTTTATAACTCGAAAAGCCGAAACAAGCGATAACATTGTCTGTAGGATTGATACTATCACGAGAAAAGAAACGAGTTAGAAGATCTGCTGCAAGGTCAATCATGTTTTGGGTCAACTATGAAATTGGTAGTCATAATACCAGGTGTCAAATCTTTAAAATTGATTGTGTGAGTTGTTATAAAAAATTGCTCTTTCTAATGAATTGCTTGAACAGAAGTTTCAGCACTTTAATGTAATCCTACCGTGAGTATTTTGGCTATGTTGATGATTTTCAAATTACAGCACTTTATATACCAGGTGTCCCAAAAAAAACGCTACAGATTTGATCGGGGGTAGCGACAAGAGTTTAGGTCGAATCAATTCCTAATAATTTTTGAAGTAATCCTCGATAGTTAACTTGAAGATAGATACCTTGTTTGTTGATATTGGTGCATTGTGAGTTGAAATATTAATCTTGAAAATCCAAATTTGCCTCCACCTCCGAACCAGAGCTTTTAGGTTTTGGTCTAAACTGCAAACGCGCCGTTTAGGGGAATCTCCTCAATCATAGACATAGCGTAGTAGTTGTGAACAACGAGTAACGACCCACATGCTTTGGCGCACATTGGAATGGAAATTTGAAAGCTGAGAACTAACAAACATGTCAATGCATACAGTCGCCAGGGAATATCTTTCTTCAATAAAGTTGTCTACAAAAAACACAAATCCAAGAACGAGTGATCATATTTAAACATCTTGTCCATGGACATTAGTTCACTTTGGTATATACAGTATACGATTGCTTGTTTCGTAATAATTCCAAGATGGATGATACGAAATGCATTTCATTCAAGCAATGAAGCTTACAAGAAAAAAATTATTTTTCAAGTTCAAGGAAATTATTTCACTGGTGAATAACTTTTATTAGACAGATTATCAAGTTAAGTTTTGGATTTCTATTCAAGTATGTTTCTGAGCACGAGGCTTCTTGCTTGCACTTCGCTATGATTGAGAGGTTTCCCCAAAACAGCGCGCTTGCAGTTTAGGCCAAACCCATTTGCTCTGGTTTGAAGGTGGAGGCAAATTTGGAATTTCAAGATTAATATTTCAGCTCTCAATGCACCAATATTAGGAAACAAGGTATTTGTCTTCAAGTTAGCTATCGAGTATTACTTCAAAAATTAATAGGGATTGATTCGACCTAAATTCTTGTTGCTAGCCCCGATCAAATCTGTAGCGTTTTTTTGGGACACCCGGTATTTCAACTGGCTTGAGCATGAGCTACAGGACACCAACTGTGTATCAGTGTTAAACTTTTAGCAGTAGCTAGCCAGGGTAATCGACACTGATAAGACACGCAAGTTAAAAATAGAATAGATCATATGCCATCTGATTTTTTTTTTTTTTTTTTTTTCTATCAAGATTAAAAACTACAATATTTATACTTACATTACACTGTACCATCCATAGTGAAGAAAAACATAAAGTCACCGGGTCTTCACTATGGATGGTACTTACAATTCAAATTAATTTTCAATACACAAAACAAAGAACAAAAACGACAAAATTAACGATACATTACACAAAACAGACAACAAGACAACAAAGCTAAGGCAGATTTCTGGTTAAAAAGGAAGATTGAACTTTTAAACTCGTAGGAAAACGAGAGAAAAAAACAAATTTCAGTTTTTGTTCTGGTAATCTACCTCAGCAATGTGGGACGACAAAGAAAGGAAAGGAGAACACAACATAAAACTAATAGGGAACTGCTGTTGCTAATATGGCATCGCTAGATCAATCCAATCGGCCAGAATTTTTTAGAAATGAGATCGTCGCATCCAGTATTACTCTATTTTCAATAGTACCTAAGGATGGATTTCCAAACAAAAGTCGATCACAAAGAGTATCATCATCTATATTATTGATACTGGCGATATCTAGTCCTGGGACATCAGAGAGCTGGTCAAAGAGATCTCTACGAAGTACATCGTATAGGGGGCAATGCAGGAGAAAGTGCTTGTTATTTTCATTGTCTTTACCACAAAAACAAACTGGGCTGAGGCAGTCAAAAGCATGTTTGAAACGATGTTCATTTAGAGGACTGAACTGGACACGGAGTTTTGTCAACAGCTTGACACCCGAAATGTCGCAAATTTTGTATGTAGAGTTTCTAATTGGTCTAACAATTGCAAGCAATTTATTTTTAAAGTGAAGCAGGGATTTAGAATTTCTTGTCTCATCGTCGAGTAAATTCCATTCGAATAATGTATTATGAAAATACGTGCTAGCAAAACGGGCCGTTCTGCTGACTGGTTGTTCAAAACAAAAGGGATTTCTAAGACTGTACTGCAATTGTCGCTCTTGGGGTAGTTCGCTATATAAGTATTCAGGTGATTTAGATTTGATAAGGGAGAAGAAATGACACAATCTACGATACCACCTTCTATCATACAATGTTTCCCAACCTAGCTCATTAAACAGTCTCTGCCTGTTTGTACCTCTCCACGTTCCAGTCACTGCTAGTCCATCTGATTGGACCTCCGCTTTCAAAACGCCATCTCATTGGACCGATAAAAAAGATGTGGCGTCAGACCAATTTAACAATGTCAATTTCCTTTTAAAAAGAAATTATAATATAAGAAAACTAATTTGGTCAACGACATCACTAGGCCAAAATTCAAGAAAGTTAACGAATTGAGTTTTGAAATAATGCGAAAGACCTACAAATAGAATATAGGAGCCAGAACACCTGCTTCAGCTAAACTTAACTTTTGTCTCAGTTTTATTGCTCATCAAAATGCCTTATCCACAACAGAACGAATTCCTTTTGCTAGTAATTGCATTTAGGGAAGGATTATAGAAGTAATCTCCTGCGAAGAAACAAAAAAAAAATTACAGTTGCAAAGATGTGTTGTGCAATATAAGAAAATCTAAATATACCGGGTGACCCAAAAAAAGTGACCCAAGAAAATATGGTATTACACACAATAGAATGACCCACCGAAGAAATCAATGATTTAAACGTCGTTTTGTAGCTAAATCACCCGGCTACATCGCTACTATTCTTTGCTATTTTAATCGACAGCGCAAACTAGCGAAAATAAGGATTTACTTAACACAGGCAGCTCTAGACCCCATCAAAAGTCATCAAAATCAGGGGATCGATTTCGATAAACTGCAGAGCAAGGACACAATGAGCATATTATCCTGGGAACATGCAACTCAAATTGACTGCGTCTATCTCGGAAAGGAAGCTTTTCTTTTCGCTATTGAGCATTTGTTGGCATGCACTGGGAATTTCGGTCTGACATTTCTATTCCCAAGCTAATGCAAGAAGCATTCCTCATTGTCTCGTACTGATCAAAACGATCCCCTGCTTCTAGTGAATTTCGACGGGTTTTAGAACTGCCTGTTTTCACAAATCCTTATTTTCGAAAGTTTGCGATGTCGATAAAAATAGCAAAAAATAGTAGCAATGTAGCCTGGTCATTTAGCTACATAACAATGTTTAAATCTCTCGTTTCTGTCTATTACTTTATTTTGTGTAGCAGATATTCTCGGTTCACTTTTTTGGGTCACTGGTAGTTATTTTTGCTTAAATTCTCCACCGTGTCTTTTGCCAAATCTTAGCAACGAAAGGTAAATAGGATAAAAACATTTCGGCTAATCTCAAAGCTCACAAGTTAGAAATGCTGTACTGGCACAATATTGAAAGTGTATAATTTACGGTGGTCTAAGCTACTTTAAATACAGTTCTTTCTGCATAAAGTTTCAACTGTCTTCCGTAAAATCTTAGCAACGAAAGGTAAATAGCAAAAAGCATTTCTGCTGATCTCAAAGCTGACAACTCACAAGTTTGAAATGCTGCACTGCACAATATTGAAATTATTATATTTTAAGATGATCTCCCGGGGGGGGGGGGTACATAACATGTTGCGAGTATGGGTACGTGCCGCCCATATGGGTGGGTTTTTGGGCTGAAAATTCTCTAAACAAGGGTCATTTTTTGGCAGATTTTCCTTAGACATGGGTCGGTTTGGCAAAAATCGGCAAAATGGGTAGTTTTCCGCCAAAATTCATCATAAAAGTGGGTACTGAGGCGAATTTTGGCATTTAGAAGAGGGTGGCTTTCTGAAAACCGGGCGGCAGACCCCCGTACATCCACAAGTCGTGTACCCCCCGGGGGTGATCTAAGCTACTTTAAATATAGACTTCTTTCTACATAAACAATCACTGCCTTCTGCAAAATCTTAGCAACGAAGGCAAACAGGAAAAAGCATTTCTGCTGCTCTTGAAGCTCAATACTCGTATAGTATGAAAAGCTGTACAGCAGAACATTGAAATTGTTGTAATTGACGTCGTCTAAGCTACTTTGAATAAAGTTCTTTCAAAGGAAAATTCCAACAACTTTCTCCAATTCTATTTGTTGCTACGCTTAACCAAGCCTGTTACTTTTTTTTCAGGCCAGATAACTCCACGAATTTTACTTAAAATAAATGAACGGAGATATAGCGATCAAGTCTAAACATAGCACAAAAGAATGATACGCGCCACTTTTGTTCCTATTGCTTTCATCTGTAGAGAACATAAAATACAATAGGGTATATTTAGATTGACCCAGTCCCCCTAGCTAAGTTACTTTTAACTCCGTTGATTTACTTTAATAGATACTTACAGCATGGGTGGTTAGACACTGCATGTGTGCTTTTATGGAGGAGCGCCGCAACTAACATGCTTCTGCGGAGGATTTTTTTTATCAACATAGTTATGCGGAGGAGATAGCGAAAGAAAGAAAGGAACCTTAACAACAGAACCGCCTTAACAACAGAACTTTCAAAATGGCGGCTGACACAAGGATAGGAAACAGAATCACTCTTATCATGAAGGCAATGTAAATACAACTGCGGTGTCTAACTACCCATGCTTACAGTCTATCAGTTGGCGCGGTTTGCTTTGAAAGTAGATTTAGTTTGAAAATATATTAGCAGGAACTAGCCAGCCTTAGAAGGCCAAACCCATTTAAAACTTCGATCCTATTATCGAACGACTTCTAATTGCAAAGTGTCTTTTTATCCTATCATTTAGCAATGCACGTAACGAATTTATACTAATGAAGTTGGCTTTTTAGGTTATGATCTATTTGATCGGATGCTATTTTACAATTAGAATGTCTGGTAGCTTATTTCTGCAGTTTGAAAATTTCAGACTTAATTCTATTTTTGCATTGGATCAGAAATGACCCAGTATTATGAAATTGATAGCTTTGGTTTAAGCTGGATTGATTTCAACTATGTATAGAATGTCACGCGGTCCAGTTTCAACAAATCTGATTGGCTAACTACGAGGTGATGACAATCAAAGAGAAAATCCTTCTGCTTAAGATAAAGAAGTAGTTCACGAGAAACTTTACGACTACCAGAAACTTTATTGCATTAGTTATCATTTCAGACTTGTTATATTGGTTATACGACTCTCAATTTTTGATCCTCCAAACAGTTGCAGCGTGCAGTGCGTGATCTGGTTAATTTTAGATCGTAGTTAAAGCGAATGAAAGGAGTTAAAAATAGGAATATGCCACTTGCCTGAATCTGTCTCAAATTAGTGAAAATGTCTGCGAAGAAAAACAACTGAAGTGTTTTGGATGCGTGATTTTGTGCGTAAATCTCAACTGACATGTAATTTGAGATAACGGAAAAGAATTGTTCTTCACAGATGATCGAACAATAGGAAACTATCTAAGTGGCGGCTGGTCTTCTTTTTTCAATTTTTTGACCAGATCGTTATATCTCCATTCATTTACTTTAATATTCTAATTTTAGATTTTCTGATTTCATAATTTATAAGGTCTGTTATAACTTTTGCCATTACTTTCAAACTTTCAGCACTTTCTACATGTCAGCTAGTTTTTAGGTCATGACGTCAAAATATTGTTAAATCGTAAGCAAGAAAGATCTTCGTGTGGTTAAATTAAATGAACGGAGAGAAAGTGTTCTTTCTTGTCTTAAAATAGAACTATGAACATGGCATTTAGAGGCGTGACATTGACATCTATTCTTGTGTAACGCAATTCACATTGTAGGTACGGAGACCTTAATCTTTTTACTCACAACATTCACTCTTAAGCTTTGCCACAAGTCACCTTGTGCAGTTTAAGGATGATGCAACATTAGAAATCTCTGACGCATTTTGCAGGTGTGAATTAGCAGTTTAATGCGAGACAACAATACGAACGATACTAGACAATAGAGAATATACCTCAATGAATTAACCCGTGCTATTTATTAATCTCATTGATTTAAAGAAACCTCACTTCATGCTGACTCATTATAAGCACGAGAATGATTCTTAATTATTAATAATAATTTGACGCCCATTTATGGAAATGAAACTCGTTTAGCTTCGCAGTTGATGTGAAATTTGTGAGGTTTAAAGGATAATTATTTGGCAAATGACGTTCGGTCTCTAGCACGAATCTTGTCACATTTAGAAAGTTAATTAGTCGCAAAAAACATTTGACGTTTTCTATAAAAATTTTCTGAAAAGATAATCAATAGCTCGCATAATTACAAGCATGCAAAAGATTCTTTAGAGGAGGGACTAAATTATTTACAGTTAATGTGAAATTTTGTGAAACTTTGAAGGGTAATCACTTGCCAAATGACAATCGGTCTCTTACACGAATCTTGTCACGCTTAGAAAGTTAATTTGTCGCAACAAATATTTGAGATTTTCTTTAAAAATCGTCTGAAATATAATCAATTTCTCGCATAATTACAAGCATGCAAAAGATTCTTTAGAGGAGGGACTAAATTATTTACAGTTAATGTGAAATTTTGTGAAGCTTTGAAGGGTAATCACTTGCTAAATGACAATCCGTCTCTTACACGAATCTAGTCATGCTTAAAAGTCGATTAGGCGCAAAACTATTTGAGATTTCAATATAAATCATCTAAAAATATAAATATAAATAATTACAAGCACAAAAAAGATTCCTTTTAATTATTCACATTTATTTAATATACATTTATGAGAACGAAACTCGTTTCCCTTCAAAGTTGATGGCTCTTTGTGAAGTTTTTCAAACTGATTACCTGCCAGACGGCAAAGTAACACTCAGAAAACTTAATCAGTTGCATAGACTACTGAGGCCTTCCTGTAGGAATAACCTGAAAATATGATCCAGTCAGTGCTCGCAAAATTATAACCATGAAAAGATTCCCGAAAAGGACTTAACTATAAATATTTAGTTGACACATCATGTCATTCATGGGAATGAAACTCCTTTAACTTCACAGTTGATGTGAAAATTTGCGATGGTTAGTGACACATAAAAGAAACTTAATCCGTTCCAAAAAAAACTATTTAAGGCTTTCTATAAAAATTATCTAAAAATAAAATCAATTGCTCACAATATTACAAGCATGAATAAGATGCCGAAGAGCGAGTTAATTATTAATGTTTATTTGATGTACATTTACTGTATGGAAATGCAATTCGTTTAAATTCAAGCTTAACGTAGAAATTGTGAAGCCTTAAATAAAAGAATAATCACCGGCCATATGACGTAAAACTGTTTTAGACTTTTCTATAAAAATCATCTAAAAATATAATAAATTGCTCGCAAAATTACAAGCATGAAAACGATAGGAGGGACTTAATTATTCATACTTATATGGCGAAGACTTATGAAAAAACTTGTTTAACTTTAAAGCTTATGGCTTTGACTATTAATAACTATGTATTAATACTTATTTGGCGTACATTTATGGAAATGAAACTGATCTAATTTAATAAATTTGGAAATTTGTGAAGGTTGTAAGGATCATTATTCACCAGAAGATGACAAGCAAATGAACGGAGAGACAGTGATCAAGTCTAAGAATAGAATGAACGAAGGCCACAAGCTGGACTTGCTACAAGTCTCACTTTTTATCAAAAAAACTAATTAACCTCTCTGGAGGATAAAAAAAGTGAGACTTGTAGCAAGTCCAACCACAAGCCACTATGTTCCTATTGTTTTAATCTGTCAAGTACTTTCGATTGCCCCAGTCCTCCCAGCTAAGCTGCTTTTAACTCAGTTGAACTACTTTAAGTAACACTTTGAAACCCTAATTAGTTCTAAAAAACTATTGCGGCTTTCCTATAGGGCTAACCCAAAGATATATAATCAATGGCTCGCAAAATTACAAGAAAGGAAAAAGATTCCTAAGAGGAGGGATTGAATTATTAAAGTTGCATGGCGGAAATAAGTTTTTGAAAGCTAAACTATCAAAACTAAGCTATCGATTTATTTGGTGTGAGAGTTTTATATAGGTAGATTGTTTGATTGTTTGATAGACGCCTCCCTCTAATTAACGCATCCCTCAAATAAAGGCCGCACCAAATACCTTCAAAATTTAATAAACGCCAGGGGCGTTTATTAGAGGAAATATGGTAGGCTAAAAAAATATTCACACATGCCTATTGTCTCTTTGTTTGGGCATAAAAAGTAAAGCTTTTCATCTGACATATTCACTATTCATATTAAAGAACGCCAATCAACCAGCATCCTTTGCGCGCTTCGCTTGTTGCCTTTCGACTGCGGCGGCCATTTTAATATGACAACATTCTCTGCAAAGCGTGACCGCAAAGGATGCTGGTTGACCGGCGTTCTTTAAGAATGTGCAAATAAGAACCTTTTGATGATAATAAAATTTTGGCTTATTACGGTATATGTTGCAGAAAGTCACCTCATTCATAAAAAAGGCGGATATGCATCAACATCCTACATCTTTAATCTATTCCTCTACACTCTCTTTACTATTTTGAGATACATATTGCTCTAAATTGACTGATAATTGTTGTTGTGATCTATTCAGAGTACTTGCTAGCTGTTGCGCAGGCTGTGTTATAAGATGTGATAGCATTGCTCTCATTGTATCAATCGATGGCAATTTTGAATGTTCAGTTATTTGAGTCCTACTTAAGATTTCATTGTCAACTTTACCACCCATTAAACTTAGCTTTGGAAATGCTTTTGTTACATCCAGCAGTGTCTTGAGGTTGCTGTCAGGGCTAAAACATGCTGCTGTACTACTTTTAAACAACGAGCTGAAATTCTGATACCTTGTTCCTTGCAGAACTTTAGAACTGAGTTTGTTTGGGAAGACTTTTATCTTGATGTTATGTTTGCCAAGTTCATAGCGCAGATCATTCCACTCAGCATTTTTCAAGTCTCCATACTGAAAGAAAATGAAGTACGGACTTTCTACTGCTGCTTTCAGTCTTGCTGCTATCATCTTTTTCCTGGGGTCCACCTAGGAAACAAGGATATAGCAATGTGATAACCGTTTGTTAGATGTCACTATTCTTCAGAACATTCTCAACTGGGGATGGCTCAATGGTAGCGCGCTTGACTACCAATCTGAGGGTTGGTGGTTCGAGTCCCCGCCCTGTCGAACCTGCTACGTAGAGTGAGGAGAGTCGCCAACTCTCTGTAATTCCAGGCTAAAGGAATCGCGAGGTGTGGTCACATCGAGAGGAAGGACCAGGACATTGCTCGATAAGCTTAGCTTCTCAGTGTCCTAAAACTACCTTCGGATGCTAGGTAGCAATATAGAA
>REGM01000283.1:176964-199698 GCA_004194415.1 Aurelia aurita | reverse complement strand
ATCAGTGGGTTGCCAATTTTGAAAATGTTTGCGTTCTGTTAAGCCCAAGGATGCCCTCTTTAAGGGGGATGTAAAATTGGCATATTTTCGAAATTTCATTTTTCCTATTTATTCCATGCTCTGGATCACTGTGAGGAGGGGCAAATTTCTAAACATGATGGAACAAAGACATCCCTCAACATTTTCAGTCTACCCAAGCTTTTCAGGGGTCCCAGCTGGTTTTGTGTCCCATGCCCCAAATGGTCACTCAGCAGGCCTGAACATACAGTAGACACAGAAATTATTTCTCATGAAATTCTCAAGAAAAATTTTAGACATGAGAATTAAGCTCAATAGCTCCAGATCTATGGAATGACATCTCAAACATTAAACCATACAGGCTAAAATATTCCTTGGTGATTTTTTCACACAAATCTTGGTGTCAT
The DNA here is from genome assembly GCA_004194415.1 of Aurelia aurita. Taxonomy (NCBI): domain Eukaryota; kingdom Metazoa; phylum Cnidaria; class Scyphozoa; order Semaeostomeae; family Ulmaridae; genus Aurelia; species Aurelia aurita. The sequence continues at coordinate 199,273 of REGM01000283.1, read as the reverse complement.
CTAATGATTTACGAAATAGTTTACTGTAAGTCTACATTTGAGCAAAATGAATGACAAATCCAATTGCTGGCATGCTTCTGATGACTGCAGTTATTATCAGAATTAAAAACTCTGCTGATATGTAAATGCATCAAGCTGGTTGAACCAACTCACCCAGCCACAAGGCATCCATAAGATGTGGATGCCTTGTCCGCTTTGACTGTATATGTAGTAGGCTATTGATAATGGTAGCCCTAAAAATAGTTTTATGTCAAAAAAAGAGGTCTACATAGGGTAGTAGTAAATGAACTCATTGTATGCTAACACATTTTACAGTAGATTTGTTTTATAGAATAATTCACATTTAAATCAAGGCCGCCTACCTTGTATGAATTGGTTTCATTCACAGTGCTGTTTCGTGACATAGTACTCGGAGCAATTGCAATCCTGTTAATCTGTGTATAGCGTATTTTCTTTACTTCCGGTGATATTTAAAAATTGCACTGTCTGGTTCCCTGTGGTCATCTCCTATGACTGTTGATATCGTATTACATTTGCACCTGAATTTGAAGCCACAAAGTTATTATTACGTAATGCGGATCGAGGAACAACAAGACCGCAAGGGCTCTGTGTACTCTATCACGTAATATAATACACACACAAACAAGGTACTGGTGCCCTTGTTTAAATCTGAAGATATTTCCCTGAAATATGTATGTTGGCCAAATTGACCAGATTTGTTGGCCATCGTCTCAATGAGTTGATTGATCTTGCATATCAAATTGTGTGAAAAAATGCTCTACATGATATATATATATATATCTTAAATTTTTATGATATTTCTTTCCCTTTTTAGACACAAGAAAAATTTGATGACTTCATCCAAGAACATGAACAGAACAATGAGCTCATCTCTGAAGTCATAAAGAATTTAGAAACATTTGTAACTTCTGAGGTATATATATATTCATTTGATTAAACATGCTGTTCATCACATTATTTATTTCTACCTAGCATCCGGAGGTAGTTTTAAGACGTTGAGGAGCTAAGCATATCAAACAGTGTCCTCGTCCTTCCTCTCCATGTGTCCACACCTTGTGATTCCTTTAGCCTGGAATTTCAAAGAGCTGGCAACTCTCCTCACACTACATAGCAGGTTTGACAGGGTGGGGACTCAAACCACCAACCTTCAGAATAGCGAAGCGTGTTGATCACAAGAGAAATTAGTTGTAGGTATCCAATCAAAGTTCAATTTAGTGGCTGCAAATCATATTTGGTACAGAATCAAACGATGCACCATGTGCATAGGCAGAAAGCACCTATATTGTTAAGTTGTTTAAGCTCAAATATCGTTGGCAGATGCTGTTATTCTAGGATTGGAATTGCCATTGAATAGGTAAACTTGAAATCTATTGGATTTCTAGCCAATGAGACAGTTATTATTAAGATGCTTACAATACAGTACTGTACTGTACATGCCATGTGTATGTTAATTAGCATGAAGTAATTCTCAAGTAATTTTTAAGAATTTCTAAAATACAGATAAACATTCCCAAGAGGTATGAAAGAATGCAAGAATTATTGATGCTTTCTTAAGAATATTAAGCAAGAAAGTTAGTGTTAATGTACCTAATGCTTGTATTGCATATGAAATTTTCTTGCAGGGAGATGAAAGAATCTATGATGGGTTGTTTAGATTGTATCAGTATGGGAATCACAGATGCCAGATTTTTGTGATGCAGTTTGCCCCTGCATTGATTTCAAATTACTTCTCAGTTGTTGGTCGCAGAGTCTTGAGTGTAAGTCATCAATGTTGAAAATATAAAATACAATATAAAATATACAGTATACTTGTCTAAATTGTTTACATGAAACTTTGTTTGTGATTATCAAAGCTTTTCTCCATCTTATATCCAGTTTCAAACTCTGTATTAAGTTTTCTTACATTATAGCTGATTTATATTTTTTCAGGGAGCTGGAAAATTGGAAACTCTTTTGTTGTCTATCTACAATAAGGTTTGCAATTGCATACAAATTTGTTATTTTTGTTCCATTATCATGAAATTTCATACAGTATCTACTGTATTGTAGCTTTTCTTGAGGATGGAATGGGTGCTGTACAGTGTGTTTATTCACTGTTTGTTGATGTGGTCTTCTTGTAACAAATCAATTTGTTATTTGGCTAAAGCTTGATAATGTACAGTACTCTATGGCCAATATCCCAAATATTGCAAAACAAGTTTTTTAATGTTCGGCTGCCTACTTCCTGCATTACAAGTGATTTCTTGAACATTCTTAGTCTGGAGACAGCTTAAATCGATTGAAAAACAATAATCAAATTGTCTAAAGACTGAGCTAGACAAAACAATGAGAAAACTGTTGAAAATGAGTCGGGAATTTTAAGAAGTGGATTAGTTATGATCAGTTGCACGACTGGTCACTTGATTCTGCAAAATCTAGGGGTGTGTTTGATTGGTAATTCAAAACCTACCAAATTCTGAAAACAGTAGACTTCACAGAGATGGAAATATATTTCCCAATCAAACACAAACATCTTGAAACGGTAGGTTTCGGATTCACCTGCAGGGTTTGCTAATGAAAACGAGAATCTCTCCAAAGTCTGCCAAACCTTCTGGCCTTTGGAGCAGAAGGTTCAGAAGTCCTTCCAAACCTACCAAACCTCCCGTTTTCAGAATGTCGGAGTCAATCAAACACAAATTCCGAGTCTACTAAGCCTACCGTTTTCAGAATTGGTACCAATCAAACACACCCTAAGTATTACCTTTACCAATTCACAAACCTTTGCTTTTCTTTAATGTCAATGAAGTCTTTGTCTTGGCAAAAGGTACTAGTTTTCTTTTAGTCCTTTCAACGTAATAATTTTCAAGAAATCATTTGTAACTCAGGATGCTGCCCACCGAAAAATCGACAAAANTTCAAAGTAATAATTTTCAAGAAATCATTTGTAACTCAGGATGCTGCCCACCGAAAAATCGACAAAAATTGACGAGTATTGTTTCGAATTTTGACTATAGATCATACCGGGTGTCCCAATGATTTATTGGTGTTGGCCAAAACGTACTATCATGAGTTATGCACGAATTTGAATGAAATAGCCACCATTTTGTAGCTGAATGACTAACTTAGACCGCGTTCACACGATACTGGCACAATTAAAAACGGCATATAAATGTTACGGATAGGCTTTCCGTTCGCAAGAAAATGGCACATGTTTTGCCGGCACAATTTGAAAATGGCACACTTTGAAAACGGCATCGTGTGAACACTCGAAATCGACGAAAAGGGAACATTTTTCAACGTTTTCTAAACGTGGCGGATGGATTCTTTAGATGTAGATACATTTCAGCGGTATATCAGTTCAGGCAAATAGCAAAACTACGACGATGTATAAGTCTACATTTCAGTGGCGTTAAATTCTAGCCTCGTTGTTAGGGAGATTGCAATGAGTTTGTCGCCGTCAAATTTTCTACCGTTTTCAAATTGTGCCAGTATCGTGTTAACGCTAGCTACAATTCTGGTACCGTCAGATTTTTGCCGTTTTCAAATTGTGCCGATATCGTGTGAACGTAGTCTTAGATGTAGAAATTTATTTCTTTAAAGTCTGTCATACCATTCTAGAGTTAAGGGTTATTTTGCATGAGAGTTATTTTTGAACTTATACTTAAAAGCGAACTAAACAATTTCGATAACGTTTTTCGCAGGTTTCAACTTCAAAAAATGAAAGCGGGCATGGTCGTCCTCCAAGGAGCAAAACCAATGACAAATATGTGCCTCTAAAGTCTGTCTCAAATTAACTGTCACGTGAGATTTGCGATAACGCAAAATTAATGCAAAGCACTACAATTGTTGTTATTCGCGGGTATTTTCACGTGACATCTAATTTGAGACATACTATAGAACGATATGACCGATTTTAGTGCAATAAATTTCTGCATTCAAGTTATCCAATTTGCTTCAAAAGTATTGGTAGTTTTTTCAAATCTATGCGTAATGCATGATTTTACGGTTCGGCAAACGCCGATACATCATTTTGGGACAACCGCTATACTTCATAAATCTTTGAAATTGGCCTTGTGCACGATTTATCCTGGCCAGTCAAAAGTGGGAACGTTTATTGGTGCATCCGGTATAGTTTTCTCCTTAGTATCCAAAGTATCCAAACTTGATTTTCAAATTTTATTATTGTTGCAGGAGGCTGCTACTAACACCGAAACACCTTTTTCAAAATCATTTCGAGTACCATCCTTGTCAAATTCTTCTGTTTATCATGAGGTAGGTAATGTTTTACTTCAATCATTCAAAAACTCTAGAATGTTTGTTTTAAATGACCTGCAATTTTTTATAGTGAGAACCCATGATCCTTCCGTTACTCAGACATAATTAGTCAAATAAAATATGATAAAATAGTTGGTGTGCGTGTTGGCCTAAGAACTCAACTAACATCCGAAATCATTTTCAGAAGAACTTAGCAGCAAACCAAACAATCCAGGTGTTAGACTGATTACCTAAGTCCCTTGAATCCTTGCAGTAATTTTTTCTCAACAGGGACTCATTAGACTCACGATTTAAGTCCCTTCACTTTCACTCATTGAATTGAATGGAATGGATGTTGTTGTTGTCGCTTCAGTGTTGTAGCGTTTTAGGATGGGGGGGGCTCCCTCCTCAGTTAGTTTACCTATTGAGGGGGCTCCTCCTTTAAGTAATTCCCCTGCATACACTTCATTTTGTTCCTTTGTTAGTATTTGTATATTGTATTAATTCTTATNAACATCCGAAATCATTTTCAGAAGAACTTATCAGCAAACCAAACAACCCAGGTGTTAGACTGATTACCTAAGTCCCTTGAATCCTTGCAGTAATTTTTTCTCAACAGGGACTCATTAGACTCACGATTTAAGTCCCTTCACTTTCACTCATGGAATTGAATGGAATGGATGTTGTTGTTGTCGCTTCAGTGTTGTAGCGTTTTAGGATGGGGGGGGCTCCCTCCTCAGTTAGTTTACCTATTGAGGGGGCTCCTCCTTTAAGTAATTCCCCTGCATACACTTCATTTTGTTCCTTTGTTAGTATTTGTATATTGTATTAATTTCTTATAAGAATGTATCAATTTTCTGTAATATGGTCTTACATCCTCGTAGTCTAGTTGTATCTGTTGTATAGTAATTATATCTTTTTGAATTGTATGTAGTGGAATTTAAAATATAAAATGAAACTGTAGTTGTAGCGACATATTAGTTCAGGGGAGCGAAACTACACGAACATAGTGAGTCACAAGAAAACAGTGAAAGAGATGACCCTGCTTAGGCCCATTCTCAGCTATCACCTCGAAGAAACGAAATGCAACGAAGATCCCATTCGGTACACAAGTCATGACGAAAATTCTGCATACTAAAGTAGTGTAAAGTTCACACTGTTGATTGAAGCTCCAATCGCAATGGAAGTCGTCAAATTTGCGAGCTGATTGCCGCCACAAGTTCTTGTGGCGAAGGCCTAAATAGGGTCGAGTTTCTCAGAGTAATATTACGAGTTTCTGTTGACCGAATCGATATCATTCAAATCAAAGAGCACAAAGAAACAAGGAACTTAGGTAATAAATGTATTATTGATCTTTTACCAGTACGGAAACATCCTTAAATTGCTCAAATAGTCACGTAGAAGTTGGCTGTCAAAAATTTCAGGTTGACACACCCAATATAATTGTTGCTACAATGTCATGGTTTGTAACATATATCAAAGTCAATTTTATCACAACAATAATTTCTTTCAGCCTGGAAGTACTTCTTCTTCGGCATTGACAGAGCGTGCCCTCACAAGGCATGAACAGTCAGATAAACCAGTACTATTCAACGCACCAACTAGATTATTGGATCGAATGGTCTCAAGTTCCAGGTGAGATTTTAAAGATAGCACTCTATTTCTTTCCTGATATTTTCACAGGAGTGAGAATTCATTGTCTCGGTTATCTACCTAAGAAGCTGCGAGGCCATTGCTATGGGTGTGTTCCGGCATTTATGGGATGGCCGAAATAACAATCAGCAGTTAAAGATCTTCGAAATTCGATAAAGTTATGAATTTCGAGCATCTCCTTTTGCGAGTATGCCCAGAGTTGCATTGTTAAAAGTTAAAGAGAGGCCGGTTAAATTGATAGTGAGTTTAGATTTGCTAATTTCACAAGTTTTATCAGCCACCAGCATAGGCTCCAAATCTTGAAAAAAAGGTGGTGTGAATGACTATTACATCTTTTTCTTCGGATCGAGTGACCTAAACTTAAGGTGCTGTGCTATTCTACCGTGAGCCTATTTGATATCTTGATTATGTTTAAGGATACAGCGTTTTTCTTTTTTCGAAGAGAATTCAAGAAATTTTTTCAAGCAATTGAAACCATTTTATCTTCCAAATTAATGGAGAAAAATTGGTGGAATTGTCAAGAAAACTATATTTTATGAAGGTCTACAGTATAGTGGTAATCACAGGTCTGTCGCTGTTGTTGTTAATGATCTAGAAATTTTATGACATCACAACCTCAAACGAGCTGAAATATAACAGCGCTGTAATTTTGAAAATGATTTAGATATAAAAAAAGTTCACTGTAAAATTACAGCAAAGCACTTGAAGTTCCTTCAAAGACATTCAATGCGAAGAAAGGGTAATAGCTATTTGCACCATCTTGTTTAAAGATTTGGAGCGATTTAGAGCCTATGCTTGAGTCACCTAAACCTGAAACACACATAAACATGCGGTGAATGGAAAAACAATGTTGTTGTGCGTGTTGTACGTCAATAAAAATACGTTTTTTGCGTATGGTACCATCAAAATTAAACGACAATATAATAAATAAATAAATGATTAAAGTACCATAAAATGGCGTAGATGTAAAAAACACGACGTTTCGAGCATGTACCTGATAACGATTACATGCTCGAAACGTCGTATTTTTTTTACATCTACGCTATTTTATGGTACTTTAATCATTTATTTATTATATTGTCGTGTTGTACGTCGTTTGTATCAGTAAAACANGCAGCAAACCAAACAATCCAGGTGTTAGACTGATTACCTAAGTCCCTTGAATCCTTGCAGTAATTTTTTCTCAACAGGGACTCATTAGACTCACGATTTAAGTCCCTTCACTTTCACTCATTGAATTGAATGGAATGGATGTTGTTGTTGTCGCTTCAGTGTTGAAGCGTTTTAGGATGGGGGGGGCTCCCTCCTCAGTTAGTTTACCTATTGAGGGGGCTCCTCCTTTAAGTAATTCCCCTGCATGCACGTCATTTTGTTCCTTTGTTGGTATTTGTATATTGTATTAATTTCTTATACAAATGTATCAATTTTCTGTAATATGGTCTTACATCCTCGTAGTCTAGTTTTATCTGTTGTATAGTAATTATATCTTTTTGAATTGTATGTAGTGGAATTTAAAATATAAAATGAAACTGTAGCTGTAGCGACATATTAGTTCAGGGGAGCGAAACTACACGAACATAGTGAGTCACAAGAAAACAGTGGAAGAGATGACCCTGCTTAGGCCCATTCTCAGCTATCACCTCGAAGAAACGAAATGCAACAAAGATCCCATTCGGTACAGAATTCATGACGAAATTTAGAATGCGAAAGTAGTTTAAAGTTCACACTGTTGATCGAAGCTTCAATCGCAATGGAAGTCATCGAATTTTGCGAGCTGAAAGCCGCCACAAGTTCTTGTGGCGAGGGCGTAAATTGGGTCAACTTCCTCAAAGTAATATTACGAGTTTCTGTTGACCGAATCGATATCATTCAAGTCAAAGAGCACAAGGAAACAAGGAACTTAGGTAATAAGTGTATTATTGATCTTTTACCAGTACGGAAACACCCTTAAATTGCTCAAATATTCACGTAGAAGTTGGCTGTCAAAAATTTCAGGTTGACACACCCAATATAATTGTTGCTACAATGTCATGGTTTGTAACATATATCAAAGTCAATTTTATCACAACAATCTTTTCTTTCAGCCTGGAAGTACTTCTTCTTCAGCATTGACAGAGCGTGCCCTCACAAGGCATGAACAGTCAGATAAACCAGTACTCTTCAACGCACCAACTAGATTATTGGATCGAATGGTCTCAAGTTCCAGGTGAGATTTTAAAGATAGCACTCTATTTCTTTCCTGATATTTTCACAGGAGTGAGAATTCATTGTCTCGGTTATCTACCTAAGAAGCTGCGAGGCCATTGCAATTGGTGTGTTCCGGCATATATGGGATGGCCGAAATAACACCCAGCAGTTAAAGATCTTCGAAATTCGATAAAGTTATGAATTTCGAGCATCTCCTTTGCGAGTATGCCCAGAGTTGCATTGTTAAAAGTTAAAGAGAGACCGGTTAAATTGATAGTGAGTTTAGATTTGCTAATTTCACAAGTTTTATCAGCCACCAGCATAGGCTCCAAATCTTGAAAAAAAGGTGGTGTGAATGACTATTACATTTTTTTCTTCGGATCGAGTGGCCTGGAACTTAAGGTGCTGTGCTATTCTACCGTGAGCCTATTTGATATCTTGATTATGTTCAAGGATACAGCGTTTTTCTTTTTTTGAAGAGAATTCAAGAAATTTTTTGAAGCAATTGAAACCATTTTATCTTCCAAATTAATGGAGGAAAATTGGTGGAATTGTCAAGAAAACTATATTTTATGAAGGTCTACAGTATAGTGGTAATCACAGGTCTGTCGCTGTTGTTGTTAATGATCTAGAAATTTGATGACATCACAACCTCAAACGAGCTGAAATATAACAGCGCTGTAATTTTGAAAATGATTTAGATGTCAAAAAAGTTCACGGAAAAATTACAGCAAAGCACTTGAAGTTCCTTCAAAGACATTCAATGCGAAGAAAGGGTAATAGCTATTTGCACCATCTTGTTTAAAGATTTGAGCGATTTAGAGTCTATGCTTAAACCTTGAGTCACCTAAACCTGAAACACACATAAACATGCGGTGAATGGAAAAACAATGTTGTTGTGCGTGTTGTACGTCAATAAAAATATGTTTGTTGCGTGTGGTACCATCAAAATTAAACGACAATATAATAAATAAATAAATGATTAAAGTACCATAAAATGGCGTAGATGTAAAAAACACGACGTTTCGAGCATGTACCTGATAACGATTACATGCTCGAAACGTCGTGTTTTTTTACATCTACGCTATTTTATGGTACTTTAATCATTTATTTATTATATTGTCGTGTTATACGTCGTTTGTATCAGTAAAACAGTAATTTCAATAAAAATACGATTTTGTACGAAGACTAAGAATAGTAACAACGCTTGGAGCTTAACTCTTCATCAGGTATGCGGTGAATGGCTATATATCAGGTGCATTTTGTGTCCAATCCCAACGTACAAGATATTTGATGTCAATGGAAATCTAAAAACTAGAGATTGTTTTGCAAAAATTTAATGGCATCGTTTATATGTGTTATTTACGTGCTGACTTTCGCAATATTTAGCCCAATTGTTATCATGGCTAAAATGTTTTTCATGATCGAAGCTATTTAGCAAGGGAAGTCGTAAAGAATAAACGACGGATTGATTTGGAGTGGCGATGTTTTATTTCACTTTCCTTGTGAATCTTTCTATCTATGAATCCTGCATGGTACGGAATGAAAATCAAGGGAATAGATTAAAGCACTTTTGGCCTTGATGGATAGTCGCATTTTTCTTCGTTCTTTTCTTAGGGTGCATATGTAACAGATGCATCTTAGGTGCTTTACAAATATGAGAGTTTTGACGTTTCCTTCTTATATTTGCAGATCTGACATCTTGAATACAGTTCTACAAGTTTATAACTCAAATTTATCTGCAATGACGGAGGCATCACTCATCGAATTTTGTAAAATGGTTCTAAGGTAAATAATTCAGCAAATCCATAAAAATCATGCGTGATTCAGATAAGGCCAAGTAAAACAGATTTTTCGTTTCAAGTCCCGCGTGGTTTACTCTGTGCGAGATTTATCTTTTCCCGTAGCTTTTTCTAATTCCATTGAAGATTATAATTGTAAAAGAAATTTTTATACCGGGTGTGCCAGAAAAAACTATCCACTTTTGACAGGCCACGAAAAATCGTACACTAAGCCGATTTTGAAGATTGATGATTTAATCTCTAGCCGAAATCTCAAGTTATATTTGGCAATTTTTGTTTCTCGATTTTTCGGCTGCCTACTTCTCGCCCTTTAGGCGATTTCATGAAAATTCTTAGCCTGGAAACAGCCTAAATCGATCGAAAAACATCGATCATTTTTCTAAAGGCTAAGCTAGACAAGACAATATGGGAACTCTTGGAAAACAAACTGAGAGTTATGAAGTGGATTGGTTATGATCAGCTGCACGAGCAGTCGCTTGATCCTTGCACAATCTTTTAGTGTTGCTTTTATCGATTGAAAAACCTTCGCTTTTGGTAATTTCAATAAAGTCTTTGTGTTGATAAAAGCAATTATTTTCTCTCTGTCCTTTCAAGTTCCCTCTTTACCAAATTTGATTGATATTTTTCGATCGATTTATGCCAAGCCAATGATTTTCAAGGAATCGCTTATTACTCGGGAAGTAGGCCGCTGAAAAATCAACAAAAAATTGTCAAGTATTATTTGGAATTTTGACTAAAGATTAAGTCATCATTCTTCAAAGTCATGGCCTGTCATGAGTGAATGCTTTTTTCTAGTGCAGTTGGTATTAGGAAATCATTTTCTTGATGAATAGCATAAAAATTTAAAAGAATACAAAATGAAACTAAATCAACTAAATTAAATCAAACTAACTTATTGATATCAAAATCACACGTTTTATTTTAGGCATTTTTCTACCTCTTTGAAAAACCTGAAGTTTATGAAATTCAATTTAACTTAACTGAGATGATCCTTCTTTGAACAAATAGTTCAAAAAAATACGACACATATTTTACTGAAAAAGTTACGACCAATTACAAAATTTTATGAACTTCGGTCCAACAACTTTGTAAGTGATTGTAGTTTTCTTAGCTATCAAAAGATCCTTTTTTGAATAGAACAAAACGTTTCCCTGCTATGATTCTCCATAGGGGGGGGGGGGCATTTTATTTAGGCACCGGTAGATAAAAGATTTAGGTCATATTTCAAGGATGTTAAGAGCTTATCTGCAAAGCTCTGCCTTCTAAGGAAGAGATTTCCTTTGAACGCAATCACATTTCCTTCAGTGGTAGNCCTTCTACGAACAAATAGTTTAGAAAAATACGACATATATTTTACCGAAAAAAGTTACGATCAATTACAAAATTTTATGAACTTCGGTCCAACAACTTTGTATGTGATTTTAGTTCTCTTAGCTATCAAAAGATCCTTTTTTGAATAGAGCAAACCGTTTCCCTGCTATGATTCTCGATAGGAGGGGGCATTTTATTTAGGCACTAGTAGATAAAAGATTTAGGTAATATTTCAAGGATGTTAAGAGCTTATCTGCAAAGCTCTGCCTTCTAAGGAAGAGATTTCCATTGAATGCAATCACATTTCCTTCAGTGGTAGGGGTAAATCTTTCTAAACCATGATTTTACGAAATAAAAATACGTTTGTTGCCTGTGGTACCATCAAAATTAAACGACATTATAATAAATAGATGATTAAAGTACCATAAAATAGCGTAGATGTAAAAAACACGACGTTTCGAGCATGTACTCGTTATCAAGATTGTCATGATTTTGATGATCATTTCGTGCCTTACCTGTAGGTTTTGATAACTTTGAAAGAACACCTGATAAGCACATGGCCACTGTGAGGGTCCATATTTGTTAGAGTTTGAGAATTGAAAATGAACGAACGATAAAGCTTATCTGCTTTCTAGATTTCATGCTGTGCTTTCAGACGTCTTTATCTGACATCTGCCTCATGGATTAAAAAATTGCCAGATTTTTAAAGTGCTCCCAGTTTTTTTTCTCAGAGTCTCATAGGAAATATGAAAATTTAGCAAGGAAAGTGATTGTTTCTTTAAATTATTTATGCATCAAATATACACTTCTAACATAACCAGAAGGTAAGAACTATAAGCCTTGAGCTAGTGATCAGCAGAGGCTGATAATATCTTTTTATCCGGGGCGACTAAAAATGTGTTCATAGATTTCTTTCGTCAAGTTATCGTAAAAGCAGTTCATTGATAATTTGTAATGTACAGCTTTCGTTTTGCAGATTTGCAAGGAGTGGTTTCCCTCAAATGGACTCTGAAGATGAGCGACTTGCAAATCTTCTCGACAGGACTGAACTTGATGCAATAAAGCATTATACGAGGTTAAAGTTATCAACTGATGTTTTGCAGCAAATGATACATGGCCTATACTTCATAATGTAAGTTTATGCCGCCTGTGCCAAAACGTTCTTTGCTTTGGTGACATCCCTTTACTCTACTGGTTACCAGCATAGGTTTAAATGTTTAAAAGGTTGGTGTATAATTATATGACCTATCTCTTTGATTTGAATGGTTTCAATTAAAGAAACTTTTGCTACTTTACTATAATTATACCGTTATACTTTTTGAAATCTTCAATATTTTCAGAATTAGAGGGTTTTTGTTCTTTTTTAAAAATTCAAGAAATCTTTTGGAAGAAAACTGAAACCATCGTAATTTCTAAAGTTTGTGAGGAAACATGGAATAATTTTCAGGAAAACGATAGTTTATGAATGTCTACAATATGGTATCAAGCTCAAGTCTGTTGCTCTTCTGGTTTACGATTTAGAAATTTTGTTGACATCACGTCCTCAAAGGAGTATAGAATATAAAATATGCTGTATTTTTTTCGAAAAATAGTCAAGATTTCTGAAAAGTCCTGTGGTAGAATTATAGCAAAGTAGCAAAAAGTTTCTTTCAAGCGATCAAGTCAAAGAAATAGGCCATAGAATTTTACACCAACCTTTTTAAAGATTTGAAATTTGAAAACTCACAAAAATTTGATTACGTTTTCGATCTTTAAAATGTTCTTTTTGTTTCTCTGTGTCAAAGACCAAATACGTTTAACAGGTGGTCTTTATTTTATCCTTTCGAGAGAGAGACGATTGAATTATGGTATGAAAAACCATCTTTTAAACAACAGTAATTTGCGAAATATCGTAGGGGAGAGTGGGGCTAGTTGTCACAGGGCTAAGTTGTCACACTCTCATTTTCAATCGAATGGCTTTGATTGTTTTGATTTTTGATGGTACATTTGAAAGAAGTACATCATAACCTCCCAGAAAACATCATCGGCAAAGTTTTCCTAGGTTTGTGTTTGCAATTGGTTTGTGGTTGTGACAACTTACCCCCGTGATAACTAGCCTCACTCTCCCGTACTTTGAACAAAAATGCTTATATCTTGCAATTTCATACGTTCAAAGCCATTGAAAGACTTTGCATTATGTTTAAATTAACTTGATCTTTGACACAAATGCACATAAAGACATTTCCATGATTGGTGATATAATCAAATGTTGATGATTTTCAAAAAGTTTGACTTTTTTGGGTGCCTGGCATAGGTTTTCAAAATATTTCGTTACCGCGTCTTAGACAGTCTAAGCCAGTTTTTTACTGGAAGATGAAAAGACAAATTCAGCTAACGTTGCTTACACCCATGTCAGATCACGTGATTGTCCTCTTGAGGAAATTTTCTTTTCATACAAGTTAAGAACTTTGTAGCATAAAGAACATGATGCAGGTAACTGTCTCGATAGATAAAGAGATGTTTTCCCAAGTGTAAGATCACTTGACCTGAAGTGGGTATAAACAACGCTAGCTAAATTTGTCTATTGATTTTGAGAGTACATATGAGATTTGTTTATTTGCTTTAGGCTATCAAATAGTCAAGGACCTTTTTGGCTACCCAGTACTTATTACTTCAGAAAGAATACTGTTATACTTCATTCCCAAAATATGTAATAATCGCCAATATTCTATATTAAAACCATCCTATGTCCGCAAATTATACAGTTCCATCTTAAAGTGAATAAACGGGGTTAAAGGGGCCTTTGCAACTGGCATGCTTTGTGAGTATATCCTTTTGTGGTCACCATTTTAATGGTCCATTAAAGTGGCCAACAGCAAAGAGATGGCACATACAAGGCATGCTGGTTGCAAACAAGGCCCCTTTAAATGTGAAATATGTCACTTGCCTAATTTGCATGATAACGTTAAGGAATTGTTCTCCTTAAATGGTCGAACAATAGGACAATACGTGGCGCGTGGCCTTCCTTTGTTTGATTTTAGACTAGATCGGTATATGCCCATTCATTTGCTTTAATAAAACCGTATCTAAGATTTTGCGCTGAGGTTTTCAAGATGCGGTTTCATAGCCACGATTGCGTTAATTTTGTTCTCTGGAGAAAAACGCCTTCTTCAACAATATTCCAAAATAGCTTATTGCATAGAATAAGCTTCAGATTAGTCAACGTCTAGTACTGATTGCTTGACGCTAATTTGCAATTGGAAAAATCAAAACATTTCGAAAATTGGTTACACAAAAACCACAATGGTAGTGTATATTGAATTACGTGCATAGGACAACCCTAGCACAAGATGCTTGCAAAGAAAAGATAATCCTCATTCAGCCAATGTTAAGAATCATTGTAACCTTATTTTCTTTTCCTTTCTCTCCTTTACCTCTCAAAAGTCTTGGATCTTAAATAAGAAATATTCTTTCTTTAACCTGTTGTAATCAAATATTGCCCCCTCTCCAGAAGAAATGGTCTCATGGAGAATTAAGACATTCTTTTTGCAGATTTTCGATAGGCCGAATTATTCGAGAAATTAACTGATTTCTGAGGGGGCTGGTTTTGCAAAACCGCAACTCGCTGCCCGCTAGAGCTGATACTGATAGTAAAGTTTCGTTAACAAGCAAAATTTCAAATGTGAAGAAATTTTTAGATGAAGGATGATGTCAATACGAATTTGATCCACTTTTATTTTTCCCATGTATTTGTTAAAATTGAGTTATATTTGTAGGCACAATGGTTTAGCTGAGATGGCAGTTGTTGCAATAGAGAATCTCGAATACATTTCAAGGCATACATTAAATGCAGCACTTTCTATGGTATGTAAATTTATTATTCAGCAACTACTAGTAAGCTTTCGTGGTATTTCTGTCAAAGTACACTATACTAAGTGCTCGAGAAAATTTTTACGAAAATTTTAAAACAAAAAATAGCCTCATTCCACAAGTCCCTCAGATTTCGCTCATTGAATTGGAACGTTTAGTCTATTTGCGAAAATACGACCGTTGCAGTGAGTCTAAAACAGTAGCAGGCAAGAGCCAAAGATTTTTTCCTGATATCGTATTAGGAATCTAAACATAGTTGCAAATGGTGTGACTTACCGATACCACCTCCTCCGCCGCCACCACCACCACTACCTAGTCATCTACCTCCTAGGCTAATAAGATTTCCACATCTTTCTTTCTTTTTACCTTTTTTATATTTCATTAAACATTTGCAAGAGACGTTACTGATTACAATACCTGCAAATTACGCTACAATACTACAGAGAAGATTCCACGGGGAGAAAAATACTATGTCTACCTCGCGGCCATTACATTAGAAAAGTAAAAACTACATACAGCTTCACGTAACTACTACTACAAAAAAGGAAATTTATATATACAAACAGAAAACGAAGCTACAAGTTAAGGTAGCTTGCAACCAAATAATTGCGAGTGTAGGTTCCAAGTTGAGAATTAAACATTGATAATTTTTAAATTGATTATTCGGTTGCAAGCTTTTTTCAAGATATCACATAATTACAAATAAGACACATTGTTCTTTTAGGTCTGCATAGCTACCGTCGTTTTGAGGTCGTTGAGAAAGCTATAACGCTCTATTCCTCTTGCATGTTTGCCATGATTGTGTCCTATCCACTTCTGTTGTTCAGATTTTTTTCGTGAGATCAATTGTTTCTCCTCCTCAATTTATTGTAGGACATCCACGTAGCCGATACTAGAGGTCTTGAAATAGTTTTACAGCCTATAAAATTCTGTTACAAATTTGTTGCAATGTGCGTTATCTATCATAATACAAAGTTCTGACACTAACCAAATATTTATTTGTGGAAATAAATCGATATTTTATTCTTACACTGCATTTTCGCACACTCTAGGACAAACGTTTTACCACAGTGGAATTCAGACTGATAAAAGAACTCCTCGTTATTTCGTTCCAGCCATGCTCGTAAGAACTCCCCCTTTGCGGGATGCTTCCCATACCATTTAGAAGTCCAGTCTCTGTCTGAAAGAATGTCCACTTTTGTTCATCAGTTATTGACCTTGGATAGCATAATCGGCACAGCATTAAAGGGGCTCCGTCTCCAAATTTTAGTCGAAATGATGATGTTGCAGCTTTTCGATAGGCAATATCACACAGACTTTCACCTTTTTTTTAATGAAAGCGTTATTTTCAAGATAAATCCTTGTACTTCACAGAGGAACAAACTAAACATTCATATCTTTTGCGATTGCTCGGACATAAGTTGGATTTTTAACGGTCATTTTTTGGTGACTAAAACAATGGTGTTTACAGATTTGTTTACACTGTGGTGAAGGAGCCCTTTTAGTGCAGCAATATTTGTAGATTTCATTAGGCCTAAACCATCATGTTCTACTTTACAGACATTGAACGCCGTGATAGATCTGATACGAAAGTCAAATGAAGACAGACACGTTCCACTGTCAAGGAACCCTTACAAAAGTACAAGAAGACCAATAGGTAACCTGGATTCATTGAAGATACGAATTGTTGTAATCATCTGGCCACTAACATGCTACCGGGTGTCCCAAAAAAGTACTCCCGTTTAGAAAATAACAAAAACTCGATTATCAAACCTATCATAAAATTTTCTTTTTGATTTGTTTTTACAATGATCCAAATACATTTAAAGATGATAAAATGTTTGTTTTCATTACTTGACGGTTATAAAATGACAGGTTGAAAAACCTTATTCTGAGCTATACTCTTTGAGCAACTTTGTAAGTCTTGCCCAAGAGACGAAATTTTGAGATTTCCAAGAATAGTTTGCGTTTCTTTCTGAAATTTCGGACCAAATTAGAAGCTTAATATACAAAAAGAAATTAATCTTGTAATCATTAGTGATGTTTGCAGTATGCTTCAAAACCGGGCAGCCTTAAAAAGAGCTAAATTTGCTAATTTTAAAGCCAATCACAAGATCAGCTATACCTGGGAAAATAATATGGTCCTTGATCTACTTGCCAAAAAAAGAAATTTAAAGATTGGCCATGTAGTCAAATTTTGGTGATTTTTCAAACAGGCGTACTTTTTTGGGACAACCGGTATTTACGCAAGGCATGCCAGACTGTTGTTGGAATATGCAAACCGGAAAATGGGCGCAGATGCGAAAATTTCAATTCCAATGTCTTCTTCATTCTTTTTATCATGTGAAATGCCTCTCAAATTTAGAATTACCTAACAATGATGTGATCGCTGAGAAGAGCTTGTTACTTTGATTGGCATCCAATTGAGTAATATCCATAAGAGTCATGGGGCCCATACCGTTGCTAATATGTGGATCTTCATCCGTCTAGATAGTGTGAAAGAATATGCATCCCCCGTTCTCAGACAAACGAATAATGGAGGCTGCCAAGTTCTTGTTAGTTATTCTGCTGTAGATGGTATCAAAAGCAATTTTGGTGACTTCCTTTGCCTGTCTTTGAACATGAAAACATGACAATCTTCTCCGTTTTAATGCTTAATTTCAGCATGGGCTATAAGAAACTCGAATCGTTGTTTCCTATGGCAGTTTCCTTCCTCCGTGTGCCCCTGTGCCAGGTATCCCTTGTATTTCTGTGCCCTATAAACATGTGAGTGAAAAGAAGACAAGCTCTTTTTCTTATTCTCCTTCTTTCATTCATTGACGCAACGATGACAACCTTCGTGGGTACGGGGACACAGGGATGAAATAACTGCAGTAGGAAACAGCAACGACCTTCATAGGTACAGGGACACTGGGAAGAATTAAGTGCTGTAGGAACAAGCAACTCGCGTTTCTTAAAGCTCGTGGTTTCAGCAGTAACTCTGACACCCCTGACATTCATTCTTATCAACATTCTTCTAGATTCGTCGAAAAGAAGATACGCATTTTCAACTGGCCCATCAGTGCCGAATGTTACAATCACTACAGATTTTGTCGACGTTGACATGCCGAATGCGACTTCAAGTAAACAAAACAGAGAAAGTACAACCAGCGGAAAAGATCGAGATGTTAGGTCTGGTATCGAGAATAGAGTTGATTCAAGTTTGAACCGAAGTAGTAAGATGGCTGATGCTGATAACAGAGTCATGTCAAATGGGAGAGACGAAGTGGATAACACCGATTCGACGAGCGGTACCGATCATACAAAAATATGTACAGACACCACAAACAGACTATCATCGCTCAGTGACGACGAAGCAGTGAATGAAAATACATCACTACTTAAAAATGAAAGTGAGAATTCGATAAGTAAGGGAAAGAAGGAAAATATAGTAGACGTGACTCAAATAAAAGTGAAAGTTAGTGTTATTTCAACGAGTATTGAAAATGTCAAGTATAAAATAGATTCAATTGATAATAATGAAATAGAGGTTTCGCGAACTGAAAAGACAATTGTAACAGGTGAGAGAATTGAAACAATGTTGTAAGAAAATACAATGAGAATGGCACTTTGCACAATTGCACCATTATTGAAATGAGATTGCCAATTAGTTAAAGATTTAGAATTGGTATATGCAAGAGAGAATAATTCCTGTATTTATCGTAGTTGCTACTTTCTCCTAGCAATTTCAACTTTATTTCAACAGAGCAGAGAAAAAGAGAAACTCTACACATCTTTCATTGTCATATTTATTGCCATTTCCACTAAAGAACCTAACTATTTCCTGTAATCATTATTTTCAAGACAATCAGCAAGTAGTTTCCTTTTTTAACTCTAATTTCAAGTTTCTCACCTTAAAGGGTTTGGGCAATGTTAAAGGCTTGCATTTGCAAGGAGCAGAAAAATCTAAAATTAACTCATTGAAATCAAAATTGGCCACACTTCATGCATAGCCAAAGAAAGGGCAAAGAAACAATACTGTGTTTGAATGTTTTCTGTGTTCTGTTTATAGAAAAGACTATTTACCATTCCTTTTAGGACTATCAAGCTACAATGCCTGCCAATAGTCTTGGAACACTTCAGTTAATTTTGCCTTGTTTTGCGATTTCCCCCTCTCCCCCTTAGAACAATGTTGTTCTGTGACGATAAAAAGAGGATGAGAGGAAGATTCGCGACTCTGATGGAATGCTAGGAAAATAACCTTGCAAATCAACATGCTTCAACTAATCGCTATTGATAAGAATTGCGGAAATTTGTCATTATCAAGAAATGACCAAAGTGTTCCAAGGACTTTTGGCAGGCATTGTAGTTGAAACGGAATCAGTGCTTGGGAAGGAGAGAAAGTGGCAGCTTATACAATAAATCCAGGTTATACTCGAATAAAAGTTAGTTCTGCTAACTATTATCTATTATTAGTCCATAACCCGTGCACTGTTTATATTTTCGCTGATGTGAAATATGTCGTTGATTGTAATTTATTCTTTCATTGATTTAATGTGATATAAATCTTTAATCTGGAGTATGGCTACGTTGAAGAATATTTGTTTTTGATATTCAAAAACCCACGAAAACATTTCGTCATATTATCTATTACTTGCTAGTTGCTACAAGCCACCATCCTCTCACTACAACAGTAAAGACTCTATTTGCTTTATTATTTGAAAGCTTAATTTATACTTGTACTTGAGACAGTTTTCTTGCCGCTGACCAAATATTGCTCGCGTTTTAAGGCTAGTTCCAGTCATTGGAATTTTCTGAGCGGGCAGAATTTTACACAATCAAAAGTCATTCAATCCTAAATTTCTATGCAATTACAAAGCCACATTTTTCGTAAACAATAGAATTTCCGCCAGCTCGGAAAATCCCACTGACTGGAAACTGGCCTTTCAGAGAATGAATTTGGAATTCAATTGTCAGAAATACAAGCCATATTTGGGCATTAGCGAGGTCGATATTTCTACTAGTTCTTCTTCAAGTCTTTTCAGAATTACCTTCCAAGCAAAATCGCCCATACTTTTTGAACGGTATGTTTATGAACGAATGTAAATAAAGAAACTTCTTTCATATCTAAGTATTTTAGCTTATTTGGTAATGCATTCAAAATCTGTGTCCCAATGGACTTAAGACTGTTGGACCCAAAAGTTGTTTGATTAGGCCAAAATGGGCTAAGTTATTTGGATTTCTTGACGAATAGTTCGAAGAACGAACGTAATTTAAAAATGCTCTGCATAAAGGAGAATATCATTTAAGTAAATAGTATGATGACATCTTTGTCATGACAATCTTTGAATTTTGCTTTTAGGGACAGTGCAAAATTTATTNCAGAAAATTATCAGAAAAATTGTAAGAAACAATTTGGTTTGTTCCTATCAACTAATCAACTAAAATTCAGTTTATTCAACTCCGTTTCGTAATTGAGAAAATATGATTTTTTAAACTGGTCAACATTTTTGGCGTGCCCGGTATTAATTTAGACAATCTCCGCTGCAACCTTATTCATCTTCTAAGGGACAGTGCAAAATTTATTTTATAACATGGCCGGTGCAAAACGCAACAGGGCAACTACTTTTTTGAGCTTATGCAGAACGGGGTCAACACTTTTTATTGGGCAAATAAGTACGGGGCAGTAAATTTTATATGAGCTCAAGGTGCAGTTTGAAACATAAAATTGTTCATTTTGAAGACAAAATTGCAAATCATGCAAGATGAGAAATAATTGAAGAGATGTGTATAAAATGATGTAGAATGTCCATGTCAATTGTCTGCAAGAACGGTCCATGCATCGGTCACATCTTGTCTTCTTCAAAGTCAATATTTTGTTGACATAGACTTGTAAGAACAAAACTGGATTTTGTAAATGGTCAAATAAAATCAATTCGACCAGAAATAGTGATGCATGCTTCGACTCGGCTGAGATGCTGCTCCACATCTTTGGCAATGAACTTTGCTCCTCTGAAAGAAAACATTTTTGCCCATTGGTTGTCGCTTTTTTGGTAGCCTCAGTAGTATTACGATGACAGTTAATACTATATTGGGAATTGCCACTCAATGGGAATTGGGAAACAAAGGGATTTGGGAAACAAAAGGATTTGAAAACAAAAGGCTCCCGGCTGTGTGTGTGGGATAAGGAGAGAGTACGATGGGAATTCGCGCTCGTACTATAGTGAGTGTTTGTTTTGGTAGTGTGAGCTTCACTACTACAATGGGAATTCGTTCTGTAAAGGGAAAGAGTACTAGAATGGGAATAGAGCGCGCGCGAGCAAGGTTGAATTTTGTAAGACAAAAGATTCTGGTTTCCGATATGAAAAAGCCATTTACTCTTCTGAAGAATAGATTTGACACCTTTAAGTGCACTCAATTAAATCAAAATAAACAGAGAGTGCAAAACATCTTGGTCGGCTGCGCTGAAGGTGCGAAATCTATTCTTCACAACTTCAAATCGCTTTGTGATGTCGGGGAGCTGAATCTTTTGTTTACAAAATTCACCCTTGCTGCGCGCGCTTGATATCACCTCAAATTTGTAGTTATGGAGCGTGAGAAATGGTTGTCGAAATGGGCTCGTCATATTCCTCACATGGTGCGCTTTTTCGAAAAGGAACGAAGGGCGCTAGACTCAATACATGTCGTAGTTTCGCTCTTTGACTGAACTGATAACGCTACAACTACGACTCATTTCCCTACGCTTCCAGAAACGGATTTGGGCCATGCTGAATCAGTAAGAGGCTAAATCACCTGCTATTTTTTTCTCAAAACCACCAAGCCCAAAACGCCACAAAAAGCAGTTTTCCTGAACTGCTGCACCATAAAATGAGCTACCAGTACTTAGATGAATGTTTCTTCTAGCCATGATTGCAAAAACTTTCTTCCCTTAAGCCATTTTCTGTTCGTTTGGAGATGCAAAAGATCTCGTAAATACGCTCGCATCTTTCGAGATTTTTGTTTGCTTCAGCCGTTTCAGCAGATCAATCGAACGCGGCACTCGACGGTCTTTGTTGGCTTTTGGCGGGAAGTCGAATTCAAAGAAGGACTAGCCAATGAGAGTGCGGTTACTCAAATCCTGCATTCTGATTGGGACGGAAAAAATCATTGCCGATTGAGATTTTTGACCACTTTTACAGCTCTAGGGAAATAAGGCCCTCACTGCAGCGACAACAACAACAGCAATTCAATTCAATTAGATGAGCGTAAGTTAAGGGCCTTATGCAGTGAGGCTA
>REGM01000283.1:160838-170976 GCA_004194415.1 Aurelia aurita | reverse complement strand
AGGGGTGGCGCCAGGAATCTTCCGACGGAGGGGCTGGAACTTCCGACAGGGGGGCTAAAAGGGCAAAAAATGCTGTTTTCGTAAGTCATTTTGCCAAATTTCCTCCGACAATAACCCAAAATTTCCTCCGACGGGGGGGCTAGATGCTTCCGACGGGGGGCTGTAGCCCCCCCTAGCCCTCCCCTGGCGCCACCCCTGGATCAATCTCTTGATAAAACTCCTTTTAAATTATTCTTACCATACTTCGTGCCGCGCGGGGACTTGTGCCATGAATGCAGAGAGTAGTATTATTTTGCTTTTTGTGTTCGTGGCGCGGATTTTCGTGGCACGAAATATGTATAATTCTATAACTTCCCAGGAGTATGATGACATGGCTTGTGAGGTGGGTGGAGCGAACCTTTCCCGATTTTGTCTATTGCCGAATAGAAATATTTTGTTCATTCAAATCAGTTACACAGCATCACAGAATCCCCAAGTCTATTCCTCGGATCTAGCGTGATTTCAAAACCTCTTACAAATGTGTATTGTTTTCGTTTTGGTGTTGAAGTTAGTCTGTTGTGAGTTTACTTTTATTTAGAGGTTGTGCAAAACATAAAATACCTTGGAGCAGGCCCGTAGCGCCTATTGGGGCCGGTCGGGCCCGGGCCCCCCCCAATAATTTCCAAAAGTTGCACTTTTTCTTTCATCTTGTTAAGTAAAATTGACTGAAGAATTCAACTAAAACCAAAGTATCTTAGTTTAGTAGTAGCTGGCGTTTGCATCTCTCACGTTCTTGAATCCTCTCGAAAATGAGGAGAAACATGAGAAATTGCTTGGGTATAAGTTGGGTGGGGCAAGAATTTTGCAAATTGTATGAGTCTCGATTTAGTGTGGGTAACCAATGGGTACCGTGGGTACCAGACCCACCCTGAAAGAAATATTTCTCTTGGGCTATATGTGTCTGGCACCCAGGGTAATATTGGGTTGAAAAATGCATTCTAAGCCAAAGTAGAGAGTGTGAACCCTCAAAATTTTCCTGTAGGTGCATATTTATATAAAATCACTACGAAATTCGTCTAAATTCTTATTTTAGAAATGGAAAAAATGGGATCGGGAGATGTTTTCTAAGCCAAAGTAAAGGGCGTGGCCAAAAATTTTTCTGGGGCTCTGCCCCCAGACCCCATTTTCGTCGTTGCACTTTTTCTTTCATCTTGTTAAGTAAAATTGACAGAAGAATTCAACTAAAACCAAAGTATCTTAGTTTAGTTGTAGCTGGCGTTTGCATCCCTCACGTTCTTGAATTCTCTCGAAAATGAGGAGAAACATGAGAAATTGCTTGGGTATAAGTTGGGTGGGGCAAGAATTTTGCAAATTGTACGAGTCTCGATTTAGTGTGGGTAACCAATGGGTACCGTGGGTACCAGACCCACTCTGAAAGAAATATTTCCCTTGGGTTATATGTGACTGGCACCCAGGGTAATATTGGATTGAAAAATGCATTCTAAGCCAAAGTAGAGAGTGTGAACCCTCAAAATTTTCCTGTAGGTGCAGATTTATAGAAAAATCGCTACGAAATTCGTCTAAATTCTTATTTTAGAAATGGAAAAAATGGGATCGGGAGATGTTTTCTAAGCCAAAGTAAAGGGCGTGGCCAAAAATTTTTCTGGGGCTCTTTCCCCAGACCCCCATTTTCGTCGCGCCTTCGGCGCGAGACGGTGCCCCCCAATCACAAAAACGCTCCTACGGGCCTGCCTTGGAGTTCAGATAGACAACAGCCTTGATTGGAAGGATCAAGTAAAAGCTGTGTCTTCTAAAGTTTCCAGGGGAATTGGTTTCTTAAAACACGCTAAGAGTTGTTTACCTTTAACAACCTTATAGAGCCCCATTTTCGATACTGCTGCTCTGTCCGCTCTGCCGGTGCAACTGAAATTAATCGCTTGCTAAAGCTACAAAACAGGGCTGCTAGGATTGTAACAAATAGCAGTTTCGACACTTCAAGCNCAATGGGTACCGTGGGTACCAGACCCACCCTGAAAGAAATATTTCTCTTGGGCTATATGTGTCTGGCACCCAGGGTAATATTGGGTTGAAAAATGCATTCTAAGCCAAAGTAGAGAGTGTGAACCCTCAAAATTTTCCTGTAGGTGCATATTTATATAAAATCACTACGAAATTCGTCTAAATTCTTATTTTAGAAATGGAAAAAATGGGATCGGGAGATGTTTTCTAAGCCAAAGTAAAGGGCGTGGCCAAAAATTTTTCTGGGGCTCTGCCCCCAGACCCCATTTTCGTCGTTGCACTTTTTCTTTCATCTTGTTAAGTAAAATTGACAGAAGAATTCAACTAAAACCAAAGTATCTTAGTTTAGTTGTAGCTGGCGTTTGCATCCCTCACGTTCTTGAATTCTCTCGAAAATGAGGAGAAACATGAGAAATTGCTTGGGTATAAGTTGGGTGGGGCAAGAATTTTGCAAATTGTACGAGTCTCGATTTAGTGTGGGTAACCAATGGGTACCGTGGGTACCAGACCCACTCTGAAAGAAATATTTCCCTTGGGTTATATGTGACTGGCACCCAGGGTAATATTGGATTGAAAAATGCATTCTAAGCCAAAGTAGAGAGTGTGAACCCTCAAAATTTTCCTGTAGGTGCAGATTTATAGAAAAATCGCTACGAAATTCGTCTAAATTCTTATTTTAGAAATGGAAAAAATGGGATCGGGAGATGTTTTCTAAGCCAAAGTAAAGGGCGTGGCCAAAAATTTTTCTGGGGCTCTTTCCCCAGACCCCCATTTTCGTCGCGCCTTCGGCGCGAGACGGTGCCCCCCAATCACAAAAACGCTCCTACGGGCCTGCCTTGGAGTTCAGATAGACAACAGCCTTGATTGGAAGGATCAAGTAAAAGCTGTGTCTTCTAAAGTTTCCAGGGGAATTGGTTTCTTAAAACACGCTAAGAGTTGTTTACCTTTAACAACCTTATAGAGCCCCATTTTCGATACTGCTGCTCTGTCCGCTCTGCCGGTGCAACTGAAATTAATCGCTTGCTAAAGCTACAAAACAGGGCTGCTAGGATTGTAACAAATAGCAGTTTCGACACTTCAAGCAAACCACTGATCGAAAAGCTTGGATGGAAGACTATAAATGAACTATTCGACATCGAATCCAAAACAATGGTCTTAAACGAACTTGCTCCTCAGTACCTGTGCAATATATTTAAGACAAATTCGCAATGCACGTCATATAGTCTGCGCAATACATCAACAGATCTTAGATTGCCGAAGAAAAGCACCACAACTGACCAGAAATGTTTTTCGTTCAAAGGTGCGAAAATTTGGAACACAACCTCTCAGCCGACTGTAAACAAGCGACCTCCCTGAGTACCTTTAAACAACATATTTAGGGATTTTTAGTTTTACTTCGAATTTAGATCTTGCTTTGTCAGACATTTTAAAAGCATGGTACCTCAAAACATACATGGACACTTATTGCTCCATAATTTTTTCAAAATATCATCAAGTCTAAAACTGATTGTTATTTCTTATTCACAAGGTTTATATCTTTCTGGAAAAGTGTTAAAAATTGCATTGTTTTCATATTTTGTTGCAACCAGGGGTGGGGGTTGCTGATTTCTGGTAGGCATTAAAAACACAATTTTTCACAGAACAGCTCCTAAAAACCTGTGAACATGGATTTAAGTTAGCAAGTCTGGTATTTTATGACAGGTAAATGTCTCTTCCTTGTCACTTTATACAGAAAATCAGCACAGAACTCTACAATTCATAGTAATTCAGTGGTAAACAGGTACTAACAAGGCAGCTGG
This sequence comes from Aurelia aurita, assembly GCA_004194415.1. Lineage (NCBI taxonomy): Eukaryota > Metazoa > Cnidaria > Scyphozoa > Semaeostomeae > Ulmaridae > Aurelia > Aurelia aurita. The sequence continues at coordinate 167,179 of REGM01000283.1, read as the reverse complement.
CTTTGTATGTTTTGAGGTACATAAAACAGAGCACTTGTCTGTCCATGTTACTGCTAGACCCTGGCTGTTAGATAATAACTTTCAATATCCTGTACAAGTCTTTTNGGCGTGGTCGAGAAAATTTTTCTAGGGGCTTCGCTCCCAGACCCCCTCAGACTTGCCCACTGCTTTCTAGCCCCCCCCCAATCCAAAATATGCTCCGCGGTCCCTGAGACATACACAACTTTTTATATAAGAAACTAGTTTATAAGAAACTGGTACTTAACTGAAAATGAAGAAACTGTAATGCTAAAGTTTGAAAAAAGCTAAGAAACATTTAATTGCTAAATTCAAAGATATAATGGCAAATAATATGTCGTTGAACCTTTGTTCTTGAGTAAAATTAACTCTGGTTTGAAGTTTTGAGTGCAATAAAATACTTTTTCCTCCCACCCAATGCTTTATATATCAAGAAACATATCTGTAGCAGTGTAAGAAACTAAATCATAATTCATGGACTCAAAAATAAGAATGAAACATTAATACGAGGCCAAAAGCAACTGGGCATTACAACAACAACATCAAGGGTCTTAGATGCTAAAAGGACAAGTATGTGTCCATGGCAAAATATTTTCTCCTGCAGCTCACCGAGAAAATTTCCATCAAGAGACGTACACCAAGGGTTTCCTAAAGCAATTTTTTGAAATATACTAAATACCCCCTCCCGAGATCGCAACTAGGGTGCAGTCATATGAATTTCGCGAACAAGTCTGATTTGCAAGTACCTCAACAAAGTATGATGTAAACTCATAAAACACCATTGTCAAATAATGAGCCATGTTCTGCCTGAAACCTTTTGACTTCAGCATGTACTGTATAGTTAACCAAACATTAGGCCTAAATTGACCATATGATTAAATTATGTTAAAAATCCTTATTGTTAAGCCAACAGAAGTTGGTTACCGTGCAACTTCAATCAATACTGTCACCAGATGTGTGAAATGCCTTGCTTTTCATCAGTTAATGTGCTGTATCTATACAACCTACAATTCCTCTATGCGTGTTTTGAGGTACATGTAGTGCTAGTTTTGTAGTGCAATGGGTATAAAGCTTCAATATAAGTTTGCATTTCATCTAATTCTTGTGAGACAATTTAGTGCAAGGAAACAAGAAAAAATATTGGGGCTCTAAGAGTAACAGATTCAAAATAATGGGTGAATATGTCCATGTATGTTTTGAGGTACGTACTGAAAAAAAAGACAAACTTTAACAATAATTTAAAAAAGGATTTACTATTTTATAACATTTAAACTCACTGGGAAGTAATTTTAGTAGGTAGGAGCATACAATAAAACAAAAAAAATACGAAAAAAGTATCTTACCTAAGATTTTATATAATAAGTAAATTTTGTGTATGTTGTGAGGTACATATACCTGTACACTAACAAAACAGTTTCTTGCAGTGCACTCTGTGGCAACATTCTTTTTGAGAGCCATTATTGACTGTCGTTTGGAGAACAGAGAGCAGAGAGCAGATGCTCCAAAGGTACTAACCGTGCAGTTACTATCCATACAAAGAACTTGCAAATACTTATGAGTAAGATGTACCGGGTGTCCCAAAAAAAGTACTCCCGTTTAAAAAATCACTTAAATTCGATTATCAAACCTATCATAAAATTTTCTTTTTGATCACTTTTGTCAGTGCTCCAAATATATGTAAGATGATAAAATGCTTGTTTTAGTACTTAAAGGGTAGACAATAACAGGTTAAAAAACCTTATTCTGAGCTATCCTTTTTAAACAACATCGTAAATCTTACCCAAGAGCAATTATTTTGAGATTTTTCATTATCCTTCAAGTCTACAATGATATTTTTGCTGTTATTTCCGACATTTATGACCAAACTAGAAGCTTAATATACAAAAAGAATTAAAACTGGTAATCATTGATACTTTTTGCAGCATGCTTCAAAACCAGGCAGCGATAAATAGTGCTACATTTGCTAACTTTAAAACCAATCACAAGATCAGCTATATCTGGGAAAATAATTTGGTCCTTGATCTACTTGCAAAAAAAAGAAATTTGAAGATTGGCCATGTAATCAATTTTCGGTGATTTTTCAAACAGGAGTACTTTTTTGGTACACTCGGTCTAAAACTAGCTTTGAACCCTTCATTCATGCAGGAAATCTTCTGTGAAAATGAAAGTCATTAAAATTTGCGTAACAATAACGAATTTATTCAACCAAGGGTGAGATCTGTCAACAATGGGACAGAAAGCGTCCGATTGTCCGCAACTGTGGCAAATGTTACCACAACCAATACGAAAATCAGAATCCCTTTCTCAGTTTAAAGCAAAAGTAAAAGATTGGTACGGAGAAAACTGTCCATGCAAGTTGTGTCGCATTTTTATTCCGAACTTGGGCTATTTATAAGAAATGTATTTAGATTTCTGTTTTTATATTGTATACATCAACTAATCGCTATTGATAAGAATTGCGGAAAAGTGTCATTATCAAGAAATTACCAAAGTGTTCCAATGACTTTTGACAGGCATAGTAGTTGAAACGGAATCAGTGCTTGGGAACGAGAGAAAGTGGCAGCTTATATAAGAAATCCAGGTTATACTCAAGTAAAAGATAGTTCTACTAACTATTATCTATTATTAGTCCATAACCCGTGCACTGTTTATATTTTCGCTGATGAAATATCTCGTTGATTGTAATTTATTCTTTCATTGATTTAATGTGATATAAATCTTTAATCTGGAGTATGGCTACGTTGAAGAACATTTGTTTTTGGATATTCAAAAACCCACGAAAACATTTCGTCATATTATCTATTACTTGCTACAAGCCACCATCCTCTCACTACAACAGTAAAGACTCTATTTGCTTTATTATTTGAAAGCTTAATTTATACTTGTACTTGAGACATGTTTCTTGCCGCTGACCAAATATTGCTCGCGTTTTAGGGCAGTGGAATTTCTGAGCGGGCAGAATTTTACACAATCAAAAGTCATTCAACCCTAAATTTCTATGCAATTACAAAGCGACATTTTTTTTCATAAAAAATAGAATTTCTGCCCGCTCGGAAAATTCCACTGACTGGAAACTGGCCTCTATGGAGAATGAATTCGGAATTCAATTGTCAGAAACACAAGCCATATTTTGGCAGTAGCAAGGTCGATATTTCTACTAGTTCTTCTTCCAGTCTTTTCAGAATTACCTTCCAAGCAGAATCGCCCATACTTTTGGAACGGTATGTTTATGAACGAGTGTAAATAAAGAAACTTCTTTCATATCTAAGTTAGTTTTACTATTTATGATGTTATGCAAAACTACGCTCATCAATATGATTGTGGCGTGTGTGTGCGTGTGTGTGTGTGATTTTTTTAAAATTCGATTGTTTACAAAATAGCTAACAACATATACATTATTTAAATATGTACATAGTTAACTAATCAAAATCGAATATATAGAACTACTGAAACAAAATAAATATTATTCTAAATTATATAACTAAGTTGGTAGGCAATTACAGGCACTACATTTGCAGGTGGGACCGTCCCATTGTTTTATTAAAGCCTTCAAATTTTCTGCTGATTTTAGTTCATTTGGTAAGGCATTCCAAATCTGTGGCCTAATGGACTTAAGACTGTTGGACCCAAAAGTTGTTTGATTAGGCCTAAAATGGGCCAAGTTATTTGGATTTCTTGACGAATAATTCGAAGAACGCAATTCAAAAATGCTCTGCATAAAGGCGAATGTCATCCCTATTTTGGTTTTGGGGGGGGGGCAAATTTGCCCACCCTGGTAGATTTTTTCTGATAACTCCGCAAGGTTAGAAATTACAACAACGAAACTCTTTGACTTTTAGCAACTACCTATTGTGCAAGTACTCATAAAGTTTCATTGAAATATTTTGACACATGAATGGGAGGGAGGCAATTTTCCGGGACTGACCCTGTCAAAATCGTAAATTCTCAAATCTCAATTCTTGCGAAAAAAGTAGCAAAATCGCAATATTTTGCAAAACTTCTTTTACAGAGTAGTGTTATTTGATGTATTCTATCATAATGTTCATGCTTGGATGGAAATTGTGCTCTAAATTTGATTTTATCTCATATTTCCTGCTTTTGGCTGATTTTGCCGCATTTCTGGATCACACAAAGGAAAATGCTGACGTGAGCAATATCTGTGGCAAATTTTAGTTACTTTTTATATTTTTGAAAATAACATGCCTGGGGCTATTATAGCCCTGTCCACAAGTTGCTCGAAATTTCTCCAAAAGTTGCTCAAAAGTTCCCAAAAAGTTGCTCAAAAGTTGCCACTTTTTCAAAAAGTTGCTCAAAAGGTGCTCCTTGATCGTCAGTTATAGAAGGCCAGGTGTCAGAGAGATGTATGAATAATTGACATATATCCATGAATTTAGTGTCAAGTATGCTTTAAGAATTGCCTATTTACTTAAATTCAATTTTTTCTCCGATCATGCAACTGTATCTTCGTTTCCTGGAAGTTTTAGCTCTTCGATACGAATACTGTTTGACCCATCTCACACATGTTCAGCATTTCAACAGAAACCATGTGTTGCTTATATAAAACAACAACAACAATAACATAAATTGATAAATAAATTATCATCATCGTCATAAATCATTTATTACAAAGACCAGTTTTTCACTTGCCAAGCCGTTGACTGCCATCCTGATCACAAAACAGATCCTTTCCTTGTTATATTTTCATTATTTTTGCAGACAATACACAAAACTCCATTGAAATTGTTGTAATATTGCTAAAATAATGACAAGTTTCCCAATATTGTAAAAGTTGCTAAATTTCCAAAAAGTTGCCCAAAAGACTAAAAGTTGCCCAAAAGTTGCCGAGCAACTTCTGGACAGGGCTAGGCTAGTAGCAGACCAAATCTGGTTGCTCTACCTATTATCAGTCAAGAGTTAGGTAGTGGGGGGGGGTTATTTTGCCACCCCCAACCAAAATAGGGTAGTTCAGATAGCCCAACCACAATAGGGTTAAGCAAAATAGTACGATGAAATCTTTGTCATGACATCTTTGTTATGACATCTTTGAATTTAGCTTTTAAAATGGTCTTGCTATTTCATAAACTGTAGTGTAGTTTCATTAGTTTCGACCATCGCAGAAAGCCCTCAAGCATAATTGCTGGTTGTCAAATGAACTTTGCTCCTCTGAAAGAAAACATTTTTGACCATTGGTTGTTGTTTTTTTGGGTAGCCTCAGTAGTGTTACGATGACAGTTAATACTATATTGGGGGTTGCCACTCAAAGAGAATTGAGAAACAAATGGAATTGGCAAACAAAGGGATTTGAAAACAAAAGGCTGCTAACTGTATGTGTGTGGGATAAGGAGAAATTACCCGGGGGGCAGGGGCGCAAATGCAAATCCTTTTTAGGGGGGTGTGCGTTCAAAGGACCGATTTTTTTTCGCGAGGGACCGATTTTTCGCGAAATAGATGTTGTTGCCAATAAATGAAAAGAGACGTTTTCCTAACTGTAATAGTTTAACGAAAATGCAACTATAACAGACATAATGTTTTCCCAACGATTGAACGGAACAAAACATAACTGTAACTGATTTTACGTTGTCTCTGGCTAGCATCTTAGCGGTCTCCCCTAGATATGGAATTAAGATGGTCCACTTAAAGCCTCACGAAATAGGCATGTTGTTGAGGCACGCAAGCTTGCTTGTACGGAATCAATTAAAGATTGCTGTGCGTTATTTGATTCACAAAATTTAACTGAGCATGTTTAACACAAACTATCCTTTTGATATTGTAAAACCCGGTAAAACTCTGAAAATATTTTAAATACCTAGTGGCGTCGCCAGGACAAATTAACTGGGAGGATACGAAAATAAAGGGGTCTGGGGGCGAAGCCCCCAGGAAACTTTTTGAGGATACGCCCTCTACTTTGGCTTAGAGCGCTTCTCTCGATCCCATGTTTGCCGGTATTAACATAGAATTTTTGATCATTTTGTGAAATTTATTCTAAAAGTTAGCATCCCCAGGAAGATTTTTGATTATACATCATTTTCTTTGGCTTAGAATCCCTATCTCCATCCCATCTTTACCAATTAGGAACTTTGACAATTTTGTACCAGTTTTCTATAAATCACCATCTTTGAAAAAAAATTTGCGCAAAGACCTTATACATTGTCTTAGAACGCTTCTCACAATCCAATGTTTGCTTGACCCCGAAATGGAAGCCTTGAAAATTCTGTGATAGTACGTCTGGGACAATTTTTTTAAATGCCAACCTTACATTGACTTAGAATGACTCTCCTAGTCATTTTCCAGCATTTCTTGGAAAATTCTTACCCTACCTTACC
>REGM01000283.1:85717-152260 GCA_004194415.1 Aurelia aurita | reverse complement strand
ACTTGTTCTTTGAATTGAAGAAAAATTAAATTCATACCGTAAATGGTTGATTGTTTATCTCTCGTACACAATCAATAATGTTGCGTTATTGCAGTACAACAACAGCAACAGAGCAGTAGCATGTTGTCATAGCGGCAGGATGATTCAATAAGTTTGGTGCAAGAAACGACACGAGAGATAAATAATCAACCATTTACGGTATGAATTTAATTTTTCTTCAATTCAAAGAACAAGTACTGCTGCTTAATGTTGCAGTTAAGCAATAGCAGCAGCGTAAATTGCCGCAGTGAAGCTAGGCCTCCATGAACCTCCTGTGTGTGGACCACTGCACGTCTTAAATTATGAAGATGGTGTACATATTCTCAGGTCACTATTTTCATTTGTTGCCAAAACCTAGCATGCATGCCATGCGGCCTTGACACTTAATCTTGCACAGAAGTGTCAAGTATCAAAAGTGAATCACAGGCAACCAAGGCTGCTACTGCAAATATGGTTTTGTTAAGTAAAGTTTTTTTATTACATTTTAAATTTCTGTATTCTCACTCTTTAAATTCTTTCTAGGCTGTTCTCCGTGATGATACCGAACTGCAGAAGAAGTATGTATATATAATGTTATATTATCCCCAGAAATAAAAGTTGTAGTTGTTAATTGAAGTTCGCCTGTTGCACCATCTTTCTACTAATCTTCTCAAACATAATTTGTTGTAAATTTTATAACGATAATTATTTTCCTTTTTCAGATGCCTAATTCCTCAAAGTTCTGTGCAAATGCATCTTCCTGCAGAAATTGGTATGTCTGGTTTCTGGTCTTTATATCTTTTTTATGTACAGGGAAGAAAGAGAATCCATCCTAATGGTCTTAAGATAATCTCTCCAACTTTTAAAGGCATTCAAAATACTCGTTCAAAGACAGATGAAGTAAATAGAAGGGTGAATACATTTACAATAACACAAAAATAGACGCTGCTTGTTTCAGTACCCATAATAACGCATTTTCACAGCGCTAAGGGCACATTGGAAACAACCAACACATTTTTTCAGCAGCAACTTTCTGATGGTTACCGAGATTTTAGAAAAGAAACTTGCAACGCAAGAATCATTCTATTGTCTTTCTATTGTCTATGCACATGTGCCGTAAAAAAATGTGGGTATAAAACATTCATTTTTCCTTTCCTTTCCTTTTATTGTTTTCCCATACTTCTAGAAGTCGTACAAAAAAAGAAAATACATTTTCAGAGCGTACAAAGTCTCTACTTCATGCACGAGGAGTTTCGTTGCGATTTTTGAGCACAAACAATTTGCGATTGTGTCTCTTTAAGAGAGCAGCCTGTCTTTTAGTCGATTTGTAAGGTTATTGGGCTGATCATATTGTTACATCAATATCATCTGAATCCATTATTCCTTCAGGTGACTATACTGACTTTTATTCATCAAGACCTCATGCTACAAATGTTGGCACAATGTTTAGAGGTAAAGAAAATGCACTCATGCCAAATTGGTAAGTTCGATTTCTGCTTTTTTAGACCTCATGCAATAATTTGATTTGCTTGCATCTTGTGAGGGTTCAAAGGGAAGCTGACAAAACAGAAGAAAAGACAGAACAGAAGAAATGGGAAGCAAGAAAAGAGCAGAGCGAGGGAAAAGTAACAGGAACGATATTAGAAAAGAGAATGACAAAGAACCAAGCATCTAAACCAGCAGTTTTGCAGCCAAATTGGAGGAAAAAAAATTGATGGATAGCACAGAGTTACGATATAGATTTTCTTCTACAGGTCTGTGACTGAACTGCAGATGTTTCCACTCCTTCTTAAAACATACTCTCAAGTCCAGAATAAACGTCTCCCCCTGCTTATTACTTTTTTGAAAAATATCCACCCAGGACATCTTCATTCCAGACATCTTTATTAATTTCGAGCTTCTTTATTAATCTGAAATTTGACACGAACTGTATTTTTCATTTTTAATAGTTTCTATGACTTTTAATTTGTTTTTACAGTCAAAACAACTTTTGCGTTTCGTCCCATTTCAGAACTGCAAACCAAGTTTTCCACCCACCCCGTTTATTCCACCCTGTTTATTAGGATTCGGGAAATTGTCCAGAACGTTGCAAATTAAGGAATGAATTATGAAAAACCAGATGTCATTTGAAAACAATATGTGAGGCTTTATATAAATTATGCATTTTGAATGTATCTTATGAGGAAAACCTTTTTGATATCGAGTTGATATTGGAAAATGTTGAAATGATATTTACCTCCGCCCTTTTCAATTACAAACTTGATGATCCCTCTCTGTTTTATGTAGGCTTTACCTCCCAGTTGGCTATCATGGAAGAGCATCCTCAGTTATCGTTTCTGGAACATCGGTTAGAAGACCATCTGGCCAATCAAGACCGGATGAAAGTATGCTTTTTGCTAATAGCATTATTTCTGAAGTCTGACTTCTCAAAGTCTAGAGTTTTGAATAGATATGCCACCTGATTTATTTAAACATTTCTTCCTGCATGCTTTACATTTTATCTAATTCTTTGGTCGTCAGCTTTAAATACTCATATATACATTTATTTCTGATAACAGAAAATATTGCATTTTCTTTCGTTGATGCTAATTAATACTTTGTAGAACTGTTCCATTCTCTTGCGTTTCAGTTTACTACCAATACAAGTTTATTTTGTCTACTGTAATACCGAGGGGTGTGTGGTATCACTCCCTAAACAAGGGTAAGAAATTTCCACGAGAAGAGAAGAATTTCGGCTAGGTTTCAGGGATTTCGCAGGAAAAGAGAAGAATTTCTGTCAAAAATTTACAAGATTTCTTGAAAGTAATATGCCAATGATATGCCCCTTCGTCTGGTACGTTTTTCGTGTAAATTTTTCTCCACGGATAGTTATTAATGTCACAGCTTCATGTTTCCTTGCAGCTAAACCTCCAACATTTGGGCCATGCAAAATTATGGATTTTGAACTTGAAATGGTAAGTGGCGTTGATTTTATCAGGTCGATGTCTTTTATAAAATTATATACTTCTTCTAATTTATTGAATGCTGCTGGCCATGTTTCATATTTTTGGCGATCAAACACTCTTTATACAAATGCAGTGAACAGGTTTGAACAGGTCTGTTATAAGGAACACCGGATAGCCGGTTAAAGGACGTGAAGAAGGCATTTCCGCCACAGTGAATTCAAATCGGATTGGCAGAATTTTCTCAAAATAGTTTATTCCCTTAAATTACTGTTTAGAGTNATTCTACGTTTAATTCTGCTTCTAATAACATATACGTTTGTTTGGTATAGTTTAAGGAACGGCCGTGAAAAGTAGAGTTTCTTAATCGCTGTCTGAAGGGTTACAGTAACCTTAAGTAAAGTTTTTTATTACATTTTAAATTTCTGTATTCTCACTCTTTAAATTCTTTCTAGGCTGTTCTCCGTGATGATACCGAACTGCAGAAGAAGTATGTATATATAATGTTTTATTATCCCCAGAAATAAAAGTTGTAGTTGTTAATTGAAGTTCGCCTGTTGCACCATTTTTCTACTAATCTTCTCAAACATAATTTGTTGTAAATTTTATAACGATAATTATTTTCCTTTTTCAGATGCCTAATTCTTCAAAGTTCTGTGCAAATGCATCTTCCTGCAGAAATTGGTATGTCTGGTTTCTGGTCTTTATATCTTTTTTATGTACAGGGAAGAAAGAGAATCCATCCTAATGGTCTTAAGATAATCTCTCCAACTTTTAAAGGCATTCAAAATACTCGTTCAAAGACAGATGAAGTAAATAGAAGGGTGAATATATTTACAATAACACAAAAATAGACGCTGCTTGTTTCAGTACCCATAATAACGCATTTTCACAGCGCTAAGGGCACATTGGAAACAACCAATACATTTTTTCAGCAGCAACTTTCTGATGGTTATAATTGAAAAATTGAAATTGAGCTTGTTTAAAGAGACACAATCGCCGAAAATTTAATTGACCGAGATTTTAGAAAAGAAACTTGCAACGCAAGAATCATTCTATTGTCTTTCTATTGTCTATGCACATGTGCCGTAAAAAAATGTGGGTATAAAACATTCTATTTTCCTTTCCTTTTATTGTTTTCCCATACTTCTAGAAGTCGTACAAAAAACGAAAATACATTTTCAGAGTGTACAAAGTCTCTACTTCATGCACGAGGAGTTTCGTTGCGATTTTGGAGCACAAACAATTTGCGATAGTGTCTCTTTAAGACCGAGCAGCCTGTCTTTTAGTCGATTTGTAAGGTTATTGGGCTGATCATATTGTTACATCAATATCATCTGAATCCATTATTCCTTCAGGTGACTATACTGACTTTTATTCATCAAGACCTCATGCTACAAATGTTGGCACAATGTTTAGAGGTAAAGAAAATGCACTCATGCCAAATTGGTAAGTTCGATTTCTGCTTATTTAGACCTCGTGCAATAATTTGATTTGCTTGCATCTTGTGAGGGTTCAAAGTTCAGGGGGGGGGGGGGAAGCTGACAAAACAGAAGAAAAGACAGAACAGAAGAAATGGGAAGCAAGAAAAGAGCAGAGCGAGGGAAAAGTAACAGGAACGATATTAGAAAAGAGAATGACAAAGAACCAAGCATCTAAACCAGCAGTTTTGCAGCCAAATTGGAGAGAGAAAAATTGATGGATAGCACAGAGTTACGATATAGATTTTCTTCTACAGGTCTGTGACTGAACTGCAGATGTTTCCACTCCTTCTTAAAACATACTCTCAAGTCCAGAATAAACGTCTCCCCCTGATTATTACTTTTTTGAAAAATATCCACCCAGGACATCTTCATTCCAGACATCTTTATTAATTTCGAGCTTCTTTATTAATCTGAAATTTGACACGAACTGTATTTTTCATTTTTAATAGTTTCTATGATTTTTAATTTGTTTTACAGTCAAAACAACTTTTGGGTTTAGTCCCATTTCAGAACTGCAAACCAAGTTTTCCTACCACCCCGTTTATTCCACCCTGTTTATTAGGATTCAGGAAATTGTCCAGGACGTTGCAAATTAAGGGATGAATTATGAAAAACCAGATGTCATTTGAAACAATTTGCAAGGCTTTGTATGCAATTTTAGTGTATCTTTTGAGGAGAATATTTGTGATATCGAGTTGATATTGGAAAATATTGAAATATTATTAACCTCTGCCCTTTTCAGTTACAAACTGGATGATCCCTCTCTATTTTATGTAGGCTTTACCTCCCAGTTGGCTATCATGGAAGAGCATCTTCAGTTATCGTTTCTGGAACATCGGTTAGAAGACCGTCTGGGCAATCAAGACCGGATGAAAGTATGCTTTTTGCTAATAGCATTATTTCTGAAGTCTGACTTCTCAAAGTCTAGGGTTTTGAATAGATATGCCACTTGATTCATTTAAACATTTCTTCCTGCATGCTTCACGTTTTATCTAATTCTTTGGTCGTCAGCTTTGAGTATTCATATATACATTTATTTCTGATGATAACAGAAAGTATTGCAATTTCTTTCGTTAATGCTAATACTTTGTAGAACTGTTCCATTCTCTTGCATTTCAGTTTACTGCCAAAAAAGTTTAATTGTCAAATTTCCTCGAGAAGAGAAGAATTTCTGCTAGGTTTCAGGTATTTCGCAGGAAAATAGAAGAATTTCTGTCAAAAATTTACAAGATTTCTTGGAAGTAATATGCCAATGATATGCCCCTGGTAGTTATTATGCCCCTGGTAGTTATTTTTCTCCACGGATAGTTATTAATCTACACGGATAATCACAGCTTCGTTTTTCCTTGCAGCTAAACCTCCAACATTTGGGCCATGCAAAATTATGGATTTTGAACTTGAAATGGTAAGTGACGTTGATTTTATCAGGTCGATGTCTTTATAAAATTATATACTTCTTCTAATTTATTGAATGCTGCTGGCCATGTTTCATATTTTTGGCGATCAAACACTCTTTATACAAATGCAGTGAACAGGTTTGAGCAGGTCTGTTATAAGGAACACCGGATAGCCGGTTAAAGGACGTGAAGAAGACATTTCCGTCACAGTGAATTCAAATCGGATTGGCAGAATTTTCTCAAAATAGTTGATTCCCTTAAATTACTGTTTAGAGTTTTGCCCTCAGACATATTGCCATCAATGAATTTCTGTGTATTGTTGATAGNTTTCCTTGCAGCTAAACCTCCAACATTTGGGCCATGCAAAATTATGGATTTTGAACTTGAAATGGTAAGTGACGTTGATTTTATCAGGTCGATGTCTTTATAAAATTATATACTTCTTCTAATTTATTGAATGCTGCTGGCCATGTTTCATATTTTTGGCGATCAAACACTCTTTATACAAATGCAGTGAACAGGTTTGAGCAGGTCTGTTATAAGGAACACCGGATAGCCGGTTAAAGGACGTGAAGAAGACATTTCCGTCACAGTGAATTCAAATCGGATTGGCAGAATTTTCTCAAAATAGTTGATTCCCTTAAATTACTGTTTAGAGTTTTGCCCTCAGACATATTGCCATCAATGAATTTCTGTGTATTGTTGATAGCAGATTATAGTGCTCAGCAACAAAGAGAATTTACAACTTTGTCTACTCCTTGCTGTTTCGCAACGAAAAGAAATTTACAAAAGTAGCAATTGCGAAATCACGTGGAGAGTACTTGTCAACCGTTGTTTGCCTTTCATTGGTCCAAGCTTCGTCTAACAACTGGGGGGGGGGGGGGGGGACTTGACCTCAGCTGTCGAATGAGGCTTAGACGGATGGAATTAGCTGCGTTGCTTTTTGAATGTGGCATTATTGAATGGAGAAGCTTTTACAATAGACCATCCAATGAAATTTTTGCAAAGATTTTGGTTTGTTCTATTCTATTGTAGCTGTAATAACTTACCTTTATAGGTCGAATTGCATCCTATGATACACCTCTTTATGGGAAAAGGGAACGGAACCAAGTCTGATGACGTACTTAGTTTGTCTATAGCATACAGGTCAAAATGAAGATGAAATTATGGATTTTTATGCAACAGGCGCTGGAATCACAGAAATGCAGCTTATCAATAATTTTGAATCTGTAACCCCATGTCATGACCCTGACATGGTTGAGGTTGAGGCTCGATACACCGCCCTCTGATCTATCTGGCTGCAAAGTCAGAGGATTACACCACTGTACCACAACTCTTCCGTACGTTCACAGATGTAACCACGGGCCTTTGATTGAATTGAGTATTATGATGCACCTCTTTGTGAGAACAGAAGATCTGTAATGACCCACTTAATTTGTCTAGTTCTTTTTAAAACCTTATTTTGATATCAAATCGTGTTTTGTTGTACTTGTAGGCGTTCTTTGTTGGCCCTGGAAACAAACTTGGTGAACCTATCAAGGCTTCACAAGTAAGATTTAGTATTTGTAATTCAAACTGCACTGATCATTTTAATCTTCTTGACATATTTTCTTCATGTAAATTTAAACTGACAGATAGATGCTGGCGCTGTACGCTCTAACAGAATTGGCTTATAACAAAAAGTCAGAGTGATAGCAGGTCCCAGAGTGATAGCAGCTTTCGTAGTTGACTTGTTAAAGTCTCAGCTCCGTCCGAGCGTCCGTCTCTCAGTCAGTTCCGAGAGCGAGTCGGACGGAGCTGAGACTTTAACAAGTCAACTTTCGTAGCTGAATCTGGTGAGCTGTATAAATATAGTACTATTATTATTATTATTATTAAACAAGTGCAAAGACTAAATATTGTCATTCTTCATTCTTTGAAATAGCAGCAAACATACTACTCGCTTACTTGAAATACAACCAAGTGATCCTCTATGATCTTACCATTAGCTTTACACCCCTAGGAAAGATATGAGTAGCAAATAGTTCGTTATTTAACCTGATTCAAATTTTTCAATCACTCAGACGATACTCAGAATCTTGATATATCATTTCAGGCTGGTGAACATATCTTTGGAATGGTTCTTATGAATGATTGGAGTGGTAAGTAGTCTGGGGGAGGGGTAGTACCACGACCTATTGATTGACGGGGCATGCCAAGTTACCAGGGAAAATGGTACCAACAAATACGCTTTTTTGAGAATTTTATGATTATAATTTCGCAAACCTTATGAAATTTGGGGAAATTTCTCTCAAATCCTGACAAATTCCCTTATTAATCTATGCGAAAAAGTGCTTCTAAAAATGGCACGTCCCTGTACCACCAACAAACTAAGGTAGCTCCCAAGTAGCTAGTATACTTGTAACAATCACTAAATTATGTTACATCCGTCTGATAGAAGAACTTTCTTACTAATTATGTCAGGTGTGTAGAACGGAGAGCAAATAAAATTTGAGCGAAAGACAAGAAATATAGGATCTGACTGACATCATACAGCTGACCGTGATTCAACTGTGTTTATAATAATTTCAACATGTAGGCAGAAGAATAACTTAAAGTTGCATACCTTTGTAGATGGTTTTGCTCAATAGACCATTTTCACAATAAAAATTCAATCCGAGGCGAACGATAAACGTTCCCAGCACAGGAAGAATTCTACACCATGCCTATTTTGATACAAATACACGTACGAAACTATTCCATGCGTTGCTGAAAGCAATGTTCGCTTCTGGGATTTTGCTCCGCTCCACATCATATCGAGGTGAAGGATGTATTTTAAAAGAACTGACGTCATTTTCGAAAAGGGTCTATTTCAGTGCTCACGATAAGATGTTTCCTATTTCAATCACAGAGACGCAAAATAGCCCCAAAAATCCTTAATGAAATAACAATAACAACTGGTTTATCATCTAGGAACGGAAACAGAAATAATCTAAAGGAGTTTGTTTTAAAGAACACCGGTCAACCAGCATCCTTTGCGGTCGCACTTTGCAGAGAATGTTGTCATATGAAAATGGCCGCCGCAGTCGAAAGGCAACAAGCGAAGCGGGCAAAGGATGCTGGTTGACCGGCGTTCTTTAAGTGATGAGCTCTGTTGATAATTGCAAAATACGTTCTACCATAAACCTTAAAACGGTACATTTCTCTATGCAGCTCGCGACATACAGAAGTGGGAATACATCCCATTGGGACCATTCACAGCCAAGAATTTCTCAACTACCATTTCACCATGGGTTGTCACAATGGATGCGCTTGCACCATTCGCTACCAGTAATCCAGCTCAGGTAAGCCTTTGCGAAACCAAGCAGATGCTTTCAAAAAGGCTTGGATAGGGGTGCCCAGTTTAGTTTTTGTTTGGAAGTTTTATCTGTGTGACCATAGTATCAAGCTGAGTTTTCTCTCTCTCCAAGATTTTCAGATTATTTTTTGGGTCACTAAGTCAATGTTTTGTAAATTTTAGTGTACCGTAAATTTTTTGGGTTTAAAAATGCAGCAGTTCATTATTTTGGATCTTAAAATCTGCATTTTTGGGGGGAATTGAATTTTTGTGTCGATTTGGACTCTTTGGACGAACACAATTTCGATATACATACCTTATTCGAAATGGTCACAAAAGATTCCACGATTTGACTGGCACAGGTTGTGATTGATCTTTTTGATAGTCAGTCAAGAAGACCGGCATGATTACATCTACTGTCAAAGTATTATATCAAAAAGCTATATCAAAGTAATTTGGACGCGTATTTTTCTTATGAAGGGATTCTTCAATAAACATTAGAGAACACGTTTTGTAAATTTTCTCCTGTATGAAAGTTTTGTAGAGATACGCTTTTTCTAACTATTATTTAGTGAACATTTTGTATTCAAAAATATAATTTGCTATGGTCATGTAGAAGCGTAACCCAATACTTTTTAATGATTTTAAACTCAAGACCGGTAGGGTATCGGTGCCCCCAGGAGGGGGGGGGGGGTAGTTGATCCACCTTTGTACAGGGATGTGGATGTGCCACCGAGGTTTTGATGTTATTGAAGACGCAGATTTCACTATTGTTTGTGTTTATAAAAGTCTTTACTTTTACTTCATAGATATTAATTTGCTTCAGATTTTAGCAAATTAATCTCCGTTCCGTTATTTCGTAGGATCCAGAGCCATTTGACTATCTCAAACACAGTGATCCATATACCTTCAATGTTGAGTTGGAAGTTGGAATACAAGGTATTTACAAAGAAACATTCACACTTGAGTGCTCCTTACGTCCTTGTGTTTGGCAAAATCTTTAAGTAGTTTCCAAGATATTTGCATGTTTTTCATACCCTACTCCGTGACCAACAAATGTACAACTTTTGAAGAACTGATTATATATATGCTCTGGATTATATTGTTGTTGGTCCGTTCGAAAGGTTAATCCATTCGAGGGTTCAGTGCCAGTNAAATTTTGTTATGCTAAATGACATTGACCGATGCTTGATGACGTTCAGATTTTAGCAAATTAATCTCCGTTCCGTTATTTCGTAGGATCCAGAGCCATTTGACTATCTCAAACACAGTGATCCATATACCTTCAATGTTGAGTTGGAAGTTGGAATACAAGGTATTTACAAAGAAACATTCACACTTGAGTGCTCCTTACGTCCTTGTGTTTGGCAAAATCTTTAAGTAGTTTCCAAGATATTTGCATGTTTTTCATACCCTACTCCGTGACCAACAAATGTACAACTTTTGAAGAACTGATTATATATATGCTCTGGATTATATTGTTGTTGGTCCGTTCGAAAGGTTAATCCATTCGAGGGTTCAGTGCCAGTCATCGGATCGTTTTCTGTCTTGTACCGGGTGAGTCAATAAGAACAATCCCCGTCCACTGAAGCCAAATTTTGTTTTATGTGATCTGATAGACCATTTATTCGCGATTCCAAAAATTCCCGTTTCTTATAACTTAATGGTATTACTAGAAACTTATTCGCACAGTTCGTGCTTTGTAGATTATTTTGCATATTTGTTCCTACTCACACTGTCATTTTTGTTGTTTTTGTGCTCAAAATGAATTGTTTCAAATCCTCATAGATTTTTTCCTTAAGCCTTGGTTAAACGCATCCAACAGTTCATCCAACATTACATCCAACATTTCTAGTAAAATCCATGGTCGTTATTTGCCTGCGCAAGCGACATGTATACAAATGATAAAAAAGACGCGTAATGCAAAATAGAAATAAGAGTGGCTGACTTCGAAAGTAACATTTTGAAAATGATAGAAAATGGCGGTCGAATGACAAAATATCAACTTTAGAACGTTCTGCGCATGCCCACAAATAAAATGTTGGATGAAATGTTGGATGAAATGTTGGATGAAGCGGTCAAACGCCTCCAACCTTCCATCCAACATTTGAAAACAAAATTTGTTTTTGATCTCGATCAAACTTCATCCAACATCACTTTGCAAATGTTGGATCACCCAACATGGGTGGTCAAACGCATCCAACATTTCATCCAACATGCTGAAAACAAATGTTGGATGAATTGTTGGATGCGTATTTTAAGTTACTGTATGTAATTAAGTCTTCTTTTACGACAGTTAACCAGTTCTCAAGTAAATCAGTGGTCCCTCTTTTACATTCATTTTCAGTTTAATGGAAGCTCGAACTCTCCGAGACCTTTCTTTGGATACTTTTCCCATTTTTCGATAAATTTACCTCGCTTCCGAAAAGAATATTTTCGATTGATGCTAAACCTTTTCCTTTTTTTCTTTAGGAGAAGATATGGAAGCACCTGCAACTGTATCCAAATCAAACCTCAAAGTGAGTCAATATTTTCGCAAATTAAACTGGCAAAATTACATTATTATAGGAAATTCGCGCTGAATGAAAATAACGCGTAATTTTATAGACCTTAATTAGGCGACGCGTCAATTAAAAAATACGTTACTTTCTATCATTTTGATCAAGTACTAACATAATGATTCTAGAAGATTTCAACTCACTATTACTTGTTTTTTGTGTTTTTTCCGTTTTCCTGCATATTTTACTGTTTAGTTCAAGTTTGGTTTGGCTAAAGTTATCGAAATTGTCCCGTTTCATTAAAGTCACGTTGTGGCGTTGAACATTTTTTCATTATGACCAAAGTTTTCCTGCCTTCCGCGGTAATTTTCCTTTAATGTAACATTTTGTTTGCCTTTTTGGCATTTTCCTCTCTCATTCGCGTTAATTTAAATCGCGTACATTTAATGTACGTTAATTTCTAGCAGCCTTAATTTCCTATGATAATGTAGTCAAGTGTTGCTATATCATGGAGTGCACAATTTTCTTTATCACAAGCTTAGATCAGACCTCAGTACTAAAGTTCCTTGATTTGCTCGGAAAACATTCACTTTTTAGTACTACAAATTTCTTAATCGGTTTCTTAATTTTGGGTTGCAAAAATTATGATATTCGTACGATCACTATAGATAAGTTTCCTACCATATAAACCATACCATCCTTTGGTAAGGAGAATAGTTCGATTGTGCTCAAAACATAGAATTGCAGTTTAGATTACAAATCAGCAGTTTAGATAACTTTCCTGTGGTTTTGTCTTTCAGAACATGTACTGGACTGCCAAGCAACAACTGGCACATCATACTGTAACCGGTTGCAATGCGAGGCCCGGTGACCTTTTGGCTTCTGGAACAATTAGCGGAACGGTAAGTTTGACCCATCTATGAATGATAAAAGGCATTAGTTTTGTAAACGTGGCTTGAGGCTTGAGACACACTTATTTGCTGTTTGTCACATTTTAACCAATCAAAACATGGGAAGTTTATTGTTTTCTTTGCTTTCCTTTGCTGTGTAAATTGTGTTTTATTTGTAAAAACCTCACTAATCTTAATGGCTTTAAATGTTTAAGCCCAAGGGAATGATTTGCATCTTCATTGGAGGTAATTCATATGTAACCAATGGAATCTAGCTGAGAGAAAGGGGATAACATGCTTTATGCCCTGAACCTAATCTTATGAAATGAGCGTTTTTAATGTTGAAAACANAAGGGGATAACATGCTTTATGCCCTGAACCTAATCTTATGAAATGAGCGTTTTTAATGTTGAAAACAAGATTTACCGAAACAAGTATTTCCTGAATTGTCCAACACATTGCTTCACAAGTCCATAATGCATACGTTATGGCTAAAATGCAGCAGTTTTCCTTCCTAGTGTCATTATTAAGAGCAAATAGCCGTAATTCCATTCATAAAGATTATTTCCAACAATTTTACCAAAGCCCTGGGAACCATTTGAAGCTAATTCAGTCCAAGAGTGTTTGTAGGAATACTGTTCGAAATACATCTATTTTTGATAGAGATGAAGATTTTATTGTTATTAGTTATACCCGATTCATACTGACACAGTTATACCAAATTAAATTATCTAAACCAAGTTAGATTTCAACCAATCAAATGAATTCTATTCGGTGGATTGACCAAGTATACCCTATGCATACTTGCAATTTAAACCAGGTTAAACAGAACCTGGTTATCAAATGTGGCGTTCTAATAGACGATTACGGAAAAGATGGCGTCGGGGAGCATTTGACCAAGATGCATTTCGTTTGATGATCGAATTTCTATAGAATCACTGTTGACTCCATTATAGAACGCAATGCATCCGTCAAATCCCCCCTCCCCCCGACGCCATCTTTTCCGTAATCGTCTATTGGTGAGTCCAACGAATCGAGTTCATTTGATTGGTTCAAATTTAACGTGGTTTAGATAAAGCATGCTTTAACTGTCAGTGTGAATAGGGTACAAAATGCAACATCTGGTAACCTGGTTTAGTTTAAGCTGGTTTAACTTGCAAGTGTGAATGGGGTATTACTTGAAGCATTTGTGCGCCCTTCAAAGAGAGAACGAGCCCTAGAGCCATAAAGAAATTACAATTACAAGATTTGATTTTAGATGTCCGATCTGAGATACTTAAAGAGGTAAGACGTCACATATCAGCCACCATACATATTTTACATTAATTGCAGGAGCCCGATCAATTTGGATCTCTTCTCGAATTGTCATGGAAAGGAACGAAGACCTTAGATCTTGGCAATGGGAAAACCCGTAAGTTCCTTCAAGACGGGGATACCGTTGTGATGTCAGGATATGCCCAAGGTGATGGCTACCGTGTTGGATTTGGACAATGTGTTGGGAAAGTTCTACCTGCTTTGACATGATTCAGGTAACTCTGAAAATGAATTGTGCTGATAGGAATTTTTGAATGAATAAAGAGACGATTGTTATTTATGACTGTTGGTGTTGATTCATGAAATAGGCCTGCCCTGTTGCCGAGAACACATGTAAAGATATAGGATATTACGTAAAGTTTAGCGTTGGATTTAGAAAGTGATTCTTGCTCATGAAAAGATATTTTATCAGAGACTTTCGTCACAACGGACACGATGAGCATTGCGTTTCTGATAATAAATAAAGCATGACATTCCATTTGAGAACAAATAAGTATTCCCTCGTCTTACCAGCTTTATTCTTTATGCCTAAGTTACTGCATTGTGAAATCCTTGAGAAAAGAATAATTTGTGGAAGTAACCTCTTCGATTTTTGGAGTTATTTTGAACTTTTAAACAAAACCGACCGATAGAAAATAGAAAGTGAGAGTCTGCCGTATGCTGTAGACATTTAAATTGATGCTTTGTATTGTACAAAGATGAATCACATTAGAATCGCTTTTTTGACGTTGTCGAAGCATCGTCATCATTCTTTTGTTTACAGTAGGCGAGAAGTAATTATAGCTCTAATTTACAGCTAATTTAAGCCTACTTTACAATACAATATATCCAATATTTAAAAAAATTTATATCAATACTACTTTATTACATGCGGATAAAAACATAAAAGTCTATCCTGTTAGGAACCCAACCTGTGGTATGTATACTTCGCAAAGCCTGCAGTTGCATTTATCATCTTTCCAGCACCTTGTTTGCTTTTTAAAAGTTGGAAGGGTGCTAGAATAACAGAATAAACAAGGCTTACTTTTTATGACTCATCCATCTTATTTGGGCAGGAACGAGTCTTGCCTGGCAGCGACGCAACACTTCAAGTTTGAATTTAGACTTATGACATTTCGTCCTAGATTCGCTAGTACCACTCTAGTACCACCTTAACCACTAACTCCCCTTACGCCCAAACTAGGACTCCTACTATGGAGAGTACCGAGTATGAGCGAGTGGAGGGGGGAGTTGGGTTGGGGTGATTATTAGGACTCAGTAATACGTCCAGCGAAAATTAAGGTCAAGGTTGTTCAATGTGTTCTTAGTAGCAGGGAAGTGATCAATCTTGTCAACTGTGAATGTGACTTAAAAACGAATGCACGTCTAACTGTTCTCTCAAATGCTTTGTTAGATTTAGATACTAACGATAATCTTAGATGCTTGTAAATCGACATCTTTAAAAAAAGCTGAATTTTCTATCTGTGTGTTAAAATGATGCGAAAACATTCCTTATCAGAATTGTATCTCTTTTTGTGAACAGTTGGTTACGCTTCGTTTCGTTGCCAAATGCTGCTGCAGAATGAGAGACATCGAAATATATGTCTAGAGGCAGGAGAATCTAGACTTGCTCCAAGTCTATTCCGTGGTCTATCAGCCCTAAAAGAATATATTGTCTTCTACGGGGGCGTCTTGGAGCAAGTCTAGAAGAATCCGATGTGTTGTCTGCTAACTTTGATGTCATGGGACGGATTTATTTGGCATCACTGAAATTAATAGACTGCTAATGCATGAATAAATGTATGAAAAAAATGATTAACATGAGCGTAGGAGATGCCCAACGTTTAGGGGGGCTTATCGTGGATTTGGTTTCAGTGAGTTAAAACTGCCCGAATGGAGCCTGAAAATGAGATATAGTTTCCCCGTCTCCTACGCCTATGATGATTAAATATATGAAGAAAGATTCAATTGAATTCAATAGAAAGAAGGAAGGAATGGAGGAAAGAGAGAGAGGAGGAAAGGAACAAAAACAAATGAAAGAATAAAATATGATACATACAATTATCAACTTTTAATGGGCTCAACATGCCTTTATTATTATTTTCACGCATCGTAATTGGCCCAATTTATGGGGTTGTCAGCTAATCAAGATTTGGATCCCATGGGCGGACCAAGGAAAGCAGTACAAGCAAGAAAAGACTAATTTTGTATACGAAACTCGAACTTGCTTCAATAAACTAAACCTTATAAAACTACTCCACTAGAAGATCTAGTTATTTTTACATGTTTAATTAATTAATTCAAACTCAACACAATTTTTTTCACCAATGAATAAAATAGTTATATGTTATATATATAATTGATAATAAAGCGTTTTTTACGAACATAACTTTTAAATATATCATAAGTCTTAATATAAATAATTCATCATAAGCTGATACAGGGAAATAACATTAAACATAAGTGGACTACCACAAGCTAAAATTGAGGCTAAAATTGTCCAATTAGACTACCATTTTATAAGAACCAATCTATTGTATTCATCATTGTTTAAGAACCCAGGCTGACTTGCAAAATTGTAGGTTCTTATACGCGGGTTTTTACTGTATCATAAATCTTAACTACATAAGGAAAATTATCGAAATACGTACGAAAATAAACCTCATCAACAACCCATTTGAAGCAAAGTAGAACTTTTATAGGATAATTTAACGAATATCAATTCATAGTCAATTCAAAGGTTGCATTTTCCTTTCTAAAAAACGACCAACATGTCCCTTCAGGAGGGTGCCGAAGCCCCGGCCAATGGCCGGGGCATGGCCGGGGCCAAAATATAAATATAAAATTCGCGTGGCCGGGGCAATTTTAGGTGGCCGGGGCAATTTCCTAAAACGAGGTTATAATATTGAAAAGAGGTTTTTGGTGTTTTTGGACGAATCCTCTCTGGAGGAAATCATCTTCTCTTTTTCAATTTCAATTGCAAAAACATGATGTTTTCCGGGCACAAACTTTTTTTCATAATTGTATTGATCTTGTTCCCTTTTTCATAGCCATGTTGTGGTTATGCATGTTTTGTTTCATCCAAAGATTTTGTTAGGCAACTTGACGTCATCTAAATAAACTCATACCCTCATAGGCAGGAACGCCACAACACACCGAGAAACAACGGTGAATATATTTTAAATTTAATATTGGTATATCACCAATATGTCTTCCTTTGAATCCATGAAGGGCTTTTCAATGGATGTTATACAATGCACGCACTCAGACTTCTTATGGGGAACTTTTATGTTTCATTCAACTGTTTAGACATTATTCAAGCACCTTTAAAGTAAAACGATGCAGTAAACATTTGCAAATAAAGTGAAAATAATCTATGAATTTCCTTGACGAAAACAAATACAGTAGTTTCTTGAACAATTTTTTCCAAGTACTGGGGTTTCTTCATCTCNTGTTCCCTTTTTCATAGCCATGTTGTGGTTATGCATGTTTTGTTTCATCCAAAGATTTTGTTAGGCAACTTGACGTCATCTAAATAAACTCATACCCTCATAGGCAGGAACGCCACAACACACCCAGAAACAACGGTGAATATATTTTAAATTTGATGTTGGTATATCACCAATATGTCTTCCTTTGAATTGAATCCACGAAGGGCTTTTCAATGGATGTTATACAATGCACGCACTCAGTCTTATGGGGAACTTTTATGTTTCATTCAACTGTTTAGACATATTCAAGCACCTTTAAAGTAACACGATGCAGTAAACATTTGCAAATAAAGTGAAAATAATCTATGAATTTCCTTGACGAAAACAAATACAGTAGTTTCTTGAACAATTTTTTCCAAGTACTGGGGTTTCTCCCATCTCGGCCTTCATCTTTCGCAACATGAGTGTTGAGTTTCAGTATTACGCGTTAAAATAAAAGAAATCTGCATTCTCGATGCTATGGCCGGGGCAGGCCGGGGTGAGCCGGGGCCTTGAAATAAATACAAAATTCGCGGATTTGCCCCGGCCTATGATTGGCCGGGGCTTCGGCACCCTCCTGTCCCTTCTGGGTGAGTCAAAGAAATGTGCACTGATTTATTTGAAACATCATAGTTAACTAATTTTTAGGTCGCTCAAAAAACCGAGAGAGCCATCGAAACAAGCAGGGATTAACTTGGAGTACCGTAGTAGGTATATTTCCGTCAAAACTGGTTGCAAATAAGATATTGGCGAGGAAGCTCACAAACGATAGCTGTGGAAAACAATCTTAAAGCTACGGATGAAAATCACCTAAATTTCAAATCCAAAAAGGAGTCTTTTTCAACATATCTACCGTAGAGAATTGAAGTTATACAAGAATGCAACGATATTCCATAAAGGAAGCATGATTCGACAAATCAATTTCTCTTTCCATTTCACTACTGTTTGGACTCATATGGGAGTGCATTGCTGCTCCAACACTTTTACTAATCGATTTTTATGAGAGAGCCCAAATAGTTTTCAAATATGTTGTACATTTATTTGACTCACGTGGTAAAATTAGGGACAAAGCATTCAGAGCGTTGACGACTCTCGTCTGTCTTGTATGGTTGCGCAAAATGCTATCCAAGACACAAGACACGTTAGTCTTTTAAAAATTTGATCAATGCTTGTGGCAGTTGATCTCGTAAATCTTCAATGTTTTTAGTTCTTTCCATCACAACCATTTTACACTGCTCTTTAAGAGACGACACTCTGTACAAGGGGAACTGCAGACTCATTGAAGACGTTTTTGCTTCATTCTCGTTCTCTCTCATTATAACACTTTTCCCAGTCAGTTCACCAATCAACTCTCTAATCGATTCTCTCCTTGGGAGTTTGCTGTTTGTTAGATCAAGGCTGTAAAGTGCTGTTTCTTCACAATACTGCACTCGTGCACTCGCAACTTTGCCCTCTCTTTTGTACGTAAGCGTGTATTTGTGGCTCGGGTGTGAGCTTTTTCGAACCAGAAATGTCCCATCTTTTTCATTCTTGAGCACTTGGGCACTGCGGACACGATCTGCTTCTGGCCAGTAGAAACATGGAGCTCTCAACAGCTCTGCTTCTGGATCTGGAGGCCGACGAAATAACATATCGTTGAAAATGACATAATTTTCTTCCGCGTCTTTGTGATCAACTGGCTTGTAATCGTTTGGCTTGATAACACGTCTTTTTATGCTTCTTCTAATATTTTGTAAAAGTTTCATGCTTCTCAAGTAAACTTTATCTAACGATGTCTCGTTTGAGTAATTCTTCAGGCTGCTTTCTTTCTTCATATTATATTACGTTCTTTACTGATGCCAAAAATACTTTGCTTTGGCCACATGAGCAGGACTTTTGGCGGGACTTTCCCTTGTCTTCTTCAAAAAATCCCTTGGCTTTTATACTTTGACTACAGCCCTATTAAACATCAACGGCTTGCCTTTCAGTCTTTTCCAAAGAACCATGCAGTTATTGATAAATGATCTCTGCAAGACTGTTTTCTTTTTCGGTCTTATACCTGAATCTCGTGCTGTATTTCTTCTTGTTGTGCAACCTCTAAAAAGCATATGACCGCTAATTGTGGGCAAGCCTGGACAAATTTTCGAACAACGCCAGTTCACTACTGTTTACGTCTGATTTCTCAATAATCCAAAGAATTTGTTTATCTTGCCCACCAACGAAAAAACTTCTATGAGTTAAATCCTACCGCAAACTCTTCAACGGCCGCTCTCTCTGCCGCAACGCCCTCTGCGCTCCTATGATATCCTCGAAAAATTTATCGCTAAAAAATTTTCTGGTCCAACATTTATCAGCTGTGTGCTTGTCACGAGCTAGCCCTGTGTTGTTTTGAAGTTGAAAAAAAGCTATTCTTCTATCTTCCTGCCTTTAGTTTTCAAACAGGTGCTTGATGATTGTATTATATCGAAGGCCTTTGCCTCTAGGTCGTCGTCTTGCCCTATGTCCGACGGGTCCGGCGGTTCGGTTTGCCGCACCAGGCTTCGTGAATCAAGTTTTTTATCGGCTTTTATGGTTATGCTCTCGACTGTGTCTAGGCCTGTCTACAGCGTAAAAGAGACTGATTGAGCGACAGAAACACATATATGAAGGTGTCAGTACCCGTCAGTACCCTACTGAAACACGACGATGATACCACCTATGAAAACAGAAAATATCAAAGGGCATATGTGGAAAAAGCTGGGACTGGAACCGAGTAGGTTAATTAGATTAGACGTTGTAGATGAGTTTGAGTAGAGAGAGATTCGAGAAGGACGCACGAGGCGAAGGAGTGTTTTATCGTTGTATAGAGAGACTCGATGAGCGAGTCACGAAGTTGAGAGAAGAAGTGCTGTAGGAGATAGGAAGGTGGAGCTCGATAGGTCGAGGTATTTTTGGGCCTTCAACACATTCGTAAGTTATTTTACGACTCGATCCCTAGGCCTATAAAGGGGAGGTATCAACAATACACGTTGATTATCTCTGCCCAGGAATTACTACAGCATATCAGCCCATAAAACCGTGTACGCCTTTGGGTCCTTTGGCAATAATCCTTTTGTTTTATAGAAAAATCCCAAGAAAAATGAAAATCCTGTTGTTTAAAAAGTTTCGTACGCTTTTTCGAAAGAGTGACACCGCATTCTGTTTTCCGCAACTTCATGACAGTATGCAGTTTGGTATATGCCTTTTGCTTCATGACAAAAACGGTCAGAGGCTTCCCTGTTTACCAAGGGTTAGGCAGCTAGCCTTCTGGTTGTTTTTTATGGATAACAATAGCTGTTCATTGGTATTGTACGGCATTGTTTCGGGTTGTCTTAGATCTGAAAATAAGACCCGCCCAGCACGTTGCTTTTCAATTCCTTTAGCAGACTATACCTGAAAACTTTTGTTCGTTCGCCATAAATTTTGCTAAATTTTAAATCGTTTATGACGTAACACAATCAGCTTTGTTGTTGTTGGTGCCACAACAAATTTTGTTTTGGTCTTTTGGCAGTCACGAGAAGGCAGCTGAACGATTCGTCACGCAAATGCGAAAAACAATATTTGTTATCATCCTTGTTTGTTTGTTTACAGGGCTTGAGAGAGAATTAGCTAACGCTTGTGCAGTTCGTGCATAAGAGATGTTAGGCGTTACCGTGTCGAAGGGTTTGGGTTGTGACGTTTGCCTTTTTCTCGGCTTTTCCCGGTTACAAGAAGAGAAATTTTTCGAACGCTACTAGATACGTTACTGTAATATTGACAAGAAAAGTTATTCTTCTATTGAAGCTTCTTTTGAAACGTTGCCAACAGAATTTGGAAACATTTTCAAAAGTACTGTAGCATGTATGCTCGTTACTGATCGTTACCAACGAACGGTTACTGTTTTGAAAAATTCCTTGCACACGTTTTGTCTCTCATAAGAAACTCGTTTATGAGGAAGTTATGTGCCAGAAACCAGAAAGAGTATCTGGAAGAATCATGGAAACTACATATATCCTCTTACGCCTAAAGTCTTACGCAAAAAAGTAAGAAACAAATTAAGAAACCTTTAGTGGTAAAATTTAGACATTTTCATTCTGTCCCAGCCATAACGATGCACGAGTAAAAGAAGGAAGGTGTGGGGATAAAACGACGGCTAGAAATGCTTTTCACATTTTCAAATTTCACAATCCTCAAACTCTGTTTGCACTGTCCGAGGATAAACAGTTATCCGAAAAATTTCGTGTTTGTATGATAGCAAACAAATAGTCGAGTATTTGCTGGTTTTCCCGTTGATAAATAAATAGAAGCTCTACTTGTTAAAAACAAATGAAAAATTTGAAGTTGCTTGGGGGTTGCTTGGCAACAATTTTGCGCCAAAATATGTCAATCCGTCCAGAAAATTAGTTTGGGATACAGTGCAAATGTGTACGACAAGTTCAAACGCGTAACAGCCCTAAAATCACTTGGAAGCCTAGAAGTTTGGATCTTGGATCTCAATAAAAACGGCAGACCTTCCCCAATATGAAAAAATATAAATGGTTACCTGGCTACAACAAGGCTAAATACAAACACAGTCGAAGTGAGAGGGTCACCACTATGGAGCGGTATAGGGGCTTATGTATAGGGGTATATGGAAAAAGTGTGAAGAAAATATGTGCTTCATTATATCTCTCACTCTCTGAAGATGTGCTAAAGTTGCGGTGTTGACTTTGTTTGCAAAGTTTCGACAGCTTCCGAAATAGCCTTTCTATCGGCTTCCCTAACGCCTCGAAACGAATGCTCAAGGTGTAGGGAACTGTTGAATGAGGGGGAGTTTTTTCACCTTCAGAGTGAAAGCTAGTAAGACTGAACTTGACTTCTTTTTCTTTTAATTGTAGATTTCGATCATTGTGAATAGGTTTTTAGATTGTAAAATAGGTTTTGGTAGTTTTTAGATTAATGATTTTTTGTAATTTAATTTTAGTATTATTTTATGGGAGGGCCCCTTGAAAACCAGCACTTGTGCTGAAGGGCCACCCTCCCCCTTAGCTAAATATATGAAATATGAATAGAACTTCTCTAAAATTAGACAAGTTTGAATGGGAACACATCGGTAAGATTGTGCTGAGCCTGGTTCATCCCTCGTTATTTTCATACAGGATTCATTAACTTCTCGGAAATGTGAGACCATTAAGACCTCCAGTTAATGGGCACTTAGAGGACCAAAAAGGCTTAAAACGTGAAAATAAAGAGTTACCTACCACATCACAGTGATATTTAGCATATTTTACAAAGACACATTTATTTCCTCGAGTTGTTTCAACGAAGTTGGATTTTATGACTAATTGATGACGAGGCCTTCGGTCAAATAAATTTTGAATTTATGTTTATGAATAGAGCTTATTGCCCATTGACTGCAGGAATAGGAACTGTCGTGTATTTGCATTTCAGCGTTTACATCGAGAAGAGGATTCCCCCTCGCAGCTTATCCGCCATTCTTCAAGAAAAGTAGCACGCCGTCCCAGACCTCTGTGAAAAGGTCTATTCATCAAAGAAGCTATTGCATTGTGCATTGCCTCTTCACAGAATTCAATCCAACAATCATTTGCTTTAAACATAATGCATTTTAGGATCGCGTTTCTTTTGCCAACGAGCTTTATATTTCCGATTCTGCACCAAAACACCTGAAAAGTATGACTTTTGAACCAGGCCTTCCATGATAAACTAAAGCCGTATTCACACGCGTGAAAAAACGTCACTTTTTTCTAGGCAGCATCAAGAAGAGACTTCCAATGTGAAGGCAATCGTGTTGAATAATGGAAAAAATAAATCTAATGCCACTCTAATTTATTTTGTTGGATCCTTTGAATTCAATTAGTTAACGAGAGTCCTAGATTTTGCTAATTTAAAGGGAATCGATATAGTTAAAAGCTGGCCCGGGCCAAGTTAAAAATATAGTTTATTGTATTTGATACTGTTGGCACGTGCCGTTTCATTGTGTAGCTGAAGAAACAATGGCTGCCTGGGCGTTTTCGTAGGCTATTTATAGCGACCACTCAACATAGCTATGTCTATTCCCTTTAAAGTTTTATTACGAAAATCAGTATCTTCATAACTAATTTATGCATAGCGCAGCTGCAGGAACATATCTAAAATTATTAGTAGATTGCCACATGTATATAAACATATTTACAGAACTGGAAAAGTCCTAAAAGTATCTGTTTTCAGCTTTTCTCCAAAGTCTTCAGCGCCTTGGATGTTATTCCAAGAGATTTTCGTACACATCTTGCAGCTATATTATTAAATCTTTCTCTATCATCCCTCCACATTTTCTGTAACGAAAGCAAAAGAGATTTCAAGGTTACTCCACATACCAATGAAGCAGTTCTTAAATAGAACGAATGGCCATTTAGGGTCCGGTATTCCTATTTCTTAAAATCAATACTGGAAAATTTTGATTTCAAATCACGAAGGAAAGTTCTGTGGAGGGAGATGTTCCACATAGTGATGCTTGGGTGTGATAGTCCTCCAAGGTGTTAGCCAAATTATCGAAGCAGTTTGAGCGAACAAAGTGACTTGACCGTGCGGAGAAAGAGGTAGTGACTTGATTGCTCAAGAGCGTAGTTCACAGATGACACGACATCCCAGGTAGAGTCAGTAAGTCAGTTATTTGTTTTAAGTGGGCTGTCAGGATTTTTTAGCTACTTAAAGCTAATTTAGGCCCACTATGCATGCCGCAATGGGACCCCTAGTTCAACGTCCCTTCCAAAGGACGGCGAAGCGGCGAAGTGAGTTGCGAGGTCAGTCCCCGGGACAGGCCTCCGAGGTCCTCACTCGACCGAGCTTAACTTCAGTCACCTGATGAAAACTGTATAAGCCGCTCGGCCACTCACTCGAAAAGGAAGAGTCGCGAATCTGCCACTAGTGCTTTTCATGTCTCATAGGATACGTTAGTCTATTTGCAGACTTTCGCTGTGCTGTCTGGGTGCGAAATAAGAAGCTAGAAAGACTGTTTTGCCAAAGTGACCATCTAAGCACGAACGTAAAGAAAATCAGAAAACAAACTTTGATCGATACTTACAGATGCATCAACATTCGCGCTACTTTCATCATTTGGCTCTGAAACAAAATAATTTACATGAAGCCATGCGCTTTACGAAACGCAGTGGTTGCTGTTCCTACGGCAGTTTTGTTCCTCCCTGTGTCTCTGTGCCCGGTTCACGCGCACAGGGACACAGGGAGGAAAAAACCGCTAAAGACCACGATGAAGCTAACAGTGCGATGCAGAAAAATGTAAGTGGGAATGTTTTAACGGGGTTTAGACTAAATGGCAAGCAAACAAACAAAATATAGTTTAGGATATAACGCTCGGGATCGAATCAAAGCTTTAGCAGATTCTGCTAACAGAAGAAATATAATTGAAGCTAACAGTATTTTATGATAAATTGAATTTGCAACCACGATGACAAAATCATANCAAGAGCGTAGTTCACAGATGACACGACATCCCAGGTAGAGTCAGTAAGTCAGTTATTTGTTTTAAGTGGGCTGTCAGGATTTTTTAGCTACTTAAAGCTAATTTAGGCCCACTATGCATGCCGCAATGGGACCCCTAGTTTAACGTCCCTTCCAAAGGACGGCGAAGCGGCGAAGTGAGTTGCGAGGTCAGTCCCCCGGGCCTGGCAGCACCCAAGAATTTAGACAGGGACGTTAGGTGTCCCAGTTTTGGGTCTTTTTGAGAATTTCTCCCCATTGTTGGGTATCAATATTTCCTCTCCAAAGTTTCCCCACTTTTGGGTATTGATTTGGCTGTGAAAGAGAATTTTCCAACTTCCCCATTCTTGGGGTAAATTTTGAAACTTCACCCCATTTTTGGGTATAAAGCTACATGTCACCTCCTCACGTCCCCGTCCCCATTCTTGGGTACTGCCAGGCCCGGTGTCAGTCCCCGGGACAGGCCTCCGAGGTCCTCACTCGACCGAGCTTAACTTCTGTCACCTGATGAAAACTGTATAAGCCGCTCGGCCACTCACTCGAAAAGGAAGAGTCGTGAATCTGCCACTAGTGCTTTTCATGTCTCATAGGATACGTTAGTCTATTTGCAGACTTTCGCTGTGCTGTCTGGGTGCGAAATAAGAAGCTAGAAAGACTGTTTTGCCAAAGTGACCATCTAAGCACGAACGTAAAGAAAATCAGAAAACAAACTTTGATCGATACTTACAGATGCATCAACATTCGCGCTACTTTCATCATTTGGCTCTGAAACAAAATAATTTACATGAAGCCATGCGCTTTACGAAACGCAGTGGTTGCTGTTCCTACGGCAGTTTTGTTCCTCCCTGTGTCTCTGTGCCCGGTTCACGCGCACAGGGACACAGGGAGGAAAAAACCGCTAAAGACCACGATGAAGCTAACAGTGCGATGCAGAAAAATGTAAGTGGGAATGTTTTAACGGGTTTTAGACTAAATGGCAAGCAAACAAACAAAATATAGTTTAGGATATAACGCTCGGGATCGAATCAAAGCTTTAGCAGATTCTGCTAACAGAAGAAATATAATTGAAGCTAACAGTATTTTATGATAAATTGAATTTGCAACCACGATGACAAAATCATAACGAAAGAGTATGCTCTAGAACGGATTTGGGGATTGATAAGAACAAAATGTTCAGCAAAACTACTGGATGTTATAACATTTTCAGTGAAGAAATTGGGCAACAGTACTAACTATTATACATTTTACTAATTATTCCCCCGGCAATAACGAGAAAAGCAAAAGTCATCAGATACCACCTGAGTGGGAAGACCAAGATGGTTTGTTAAACGTCTATTTGAATATTGATTTTGCTTTCCATTTTCATTACTTTGTTGCAACACTTTCATTGACCAAGCGCCTCAAAGTAAGACCCCGTTTACACTGTTCCTGCTAATCCGTAGCACTTTTGTTCGTTTTGTTCCTTCTAGAAATGGAACAATTTCCTTCTGGAGCAATGTAGACACTCTTGAACCGTAACAACTTTGTAACAGATCAAAACCGTGGCGATACAGTGTAAACGTGGTCTAAGATTCACTGTTTCTTTCTTTATAATAAACCAAGAACTTTATTTACCTGCCAGCATACTAACAACAGATAATAAGATCTTTTCTACAGATTGAACAGGACTCCAACGTTCCGCACTTGACTCATATCCCATTGGATCATCACCAGGCGCATGTAATATTGAAATACAAACTCTGCCATCAGGATAAACTAAAACAGTGAAAATTCCATGAGAATTTGTTGCAATTAGGTAATGGTCCTAGAACTGGCTAAACAGCTTTTCTGCAGCAAGATAATACCGTATTTCCTCCAATAAACGCCTAGCCTCAGAGAAACGCCTCCTTCTAATAAACGTCGCACCAAATGTCTTCAAAATCTAATAAACACCAGGGGCGTTTATTAGAGGAAATGCGGTAACAGACAACAGCATAGAAGATTCAATTCCTATGCAAAAGCTTTAAATTGCAAGAAACCCGGCATGAAAGAATTTTAGCAACTTTGATATGGGTTCTCCCAGAATGATGTACTGTATCAGCATTTGCCAAAAGGTATTGTCATGAATTATGCACCAATTTGAATGAAGTAACCATCATTTTGTAGCAGAAAGCCTACCTGATGTAGCAGAAAGTTGTAGAAATTTGTTTCACTAACATCGGCCATACTATTCTAGAGTTACAGGTTATTTAGCTTTTGGAAGTCATGTTGGAACATACTTAAAAAAAGAGAACTAATATTTTGATAACGTTTTTCCCAAGTTTTACCTTCAAAACATTAACTCACGGATGGTTATCCTCCAAGGACCAAAACCTAATGACAAATATGTGCCTCTTATATGTGAAAGTATATGGGTTGCTTATTTTACGTTTCTTGGAAGATAATGGATGCAATTGTCATGTAATTAAAATTAAAAAACGGGACGAAATTTCATCGTAGTTTGTAGCCTTTCTCGAGACTTTTAAAAAATAGCTCCCAAGTATATTGTGCAGAACTCTAGAATGATATGACCGATCTTAGTGAAATAAATTTCCACATCTAAGTTAACCTTTTTCCTTCACAAAGATAGGCAAATCATTCAGTGCATAATTTATGATTGTACGGTTCGGCAAACACTGATATATCATTTTGGGACACTGGGGACATCATCTAATGAAATTTTGCTCTCTAGTCTCCGTTATTGAAAGCTGTAAAACAGTAATTTCTTTAAAAATACGACTTTGTACGAAGACTAAGAATACTAAAAACGTTTCGAGCTTAACTCTTCATCAGATATGCAGTTATTGAAAGCTAATATGGCTTAAAATTCAATTCAAGGTCGTGTAACTGTTACACTTTGATATCTAAAGTTTAAAACGTTTGTCCTGCTGGAAAATTGCATTTGTTGCTAACGGTTTTAATTATAAGTGGAATCTCGCATTAAAACGTTTCTTAGTGATATTGTGTGAACTCTTAGCGAATTTTAACACTGCAAGATATCAACATTTCGTTTTGTCACACAGAGAGTTTAAAATAACTGACACGACAAAAGACCTTGCTTGATAACATTCTGCAAATGGTTTTTCGCTGGGTTTGTCGACTTTATACAGTTTTATAAAATAGCAGCCAAACTAGCAGTTTTTCGTAAAGTTTAGGATTCGCAAAAAGAGGAAAGGTCAGGGCATTTTGCTGTATAAAAGGGTCGGAAAAAACAATAAAGACTTGTTGTGGAGTTGTTTTGAAGTCAAGTTTTTAATTCAAATTGTTTTGAATTTGTAACTACTGCATTTTCAAATGAAAGTCAATCACCCTTTCGAACAAAATGCATTTTGACAAACTTTGATTTCTGTTATATAAATGAGGATGCAGTCCGAAATGACCTTGAAATATTTTAGAATTTTACCACATGAAAATTCTTGAAAATTTTACAAAATATCACAAAGAAGATACAACATTTATATTCTACTTACTGCAGAACAGAGAAATACAGTATTAGGTTATCGTCAATCTAAAAAAACATGAAAACTTATACAGCATGGCACTTACTGTTTGGATGAAAGATCTCACTAGTGAACCTCATTTTTGGAGGGCTAAGAGGATAATCTGGAGGAAAGTTCAGTCTGGTTGCAAAGACACCACCATCAAACGGAGTTTCTTCTGGGCCTCTGAAAACAAGTTAAAAACAGTTGACAGTGACAGAAAACTAGCATGGGTATATGTTTGGACCAGTCATTAATGAAAAACTCAATTAGCCTTCCTTCGTCCTAGAAATGACACAAACAGCAAAAAGTTGTTAAAAATGATGGCATGCTTCAAAATAGTCTTCATTTGTGTTTAAAAAGACTCAGGGCTCTGCGCTTTTCGGAATGCTGGGTCAAAGCAGCAATATTTTGACAAGCATTCCAACAATTAGGACATTTTTCACAAACTGGGATATTGCCAATTGCATCAATTTTCACACATACTATAATTTTCAGAGATTGAATTTTGCCCAAATTTTGGGTGACTTTGTTGAACATCTTGGTGGATTACCAGATCTCACTACCCTTCCATTTATCCCTCTCTTGTAAACAATGAGACAGTTGCTCTTACTTACGCTATAAGCGCTTCCCATTCAAAGAAGTTCTCTTCTGAAGCAGGTCCTGAAAACAATGAAAAAGGCAGTCATCACCACAAGAGATTTGAAGGAGCAATGGCAGGGTCAAAGCTTAAAAAAGTGAAGAGGAAAATCCTTAAAGAACCCATACAAATATGTTTTTTCTTACCTGCTAAGATTCCTTCTGGTGCATTCAGTGAAAGCTCTAAAAAACAAACAAACAAGATATGACTGTGAACAGAAAGCAACATATATATACTTCAAACAGTTAACCTTCCAATATAGGAATCCTACATTTATTACACCAAGATTAGACTCCAAAACAAGCTGAGCAATCATACAGTATGCAAACTATTAGGATGTCTGCCAAAAGATACAATAAAAGTTAATGTCTGCCAAAAGTTGGAAATGTTTTTCTTCAAATAGATACACTTATCTGCATCTTTGATGGATAGAGATTAGTCAAAGCACCTCCTCCCTCCAAAACAATATTGATTTGTATAAGGTGACTGTCCAGCAGACTCATAACTACCACTGTCATCAAGGAAGTGCATGTACATGCTTCATGCCTGGCATCCACATTTATTCTCACTGAACAACACAGTCCGAGCTAGAAGCCAGGGATTTCCAAAGACAAAGCAAAATTAGAGGTGTCCCAAGACTTTTGACTTTTGGCAAGCATCCAGTCTGGAAAGTATGACAGTTGATTGCACACAGGATATTTTTCTACAAGGGCCTTGCACACTTAGAAATTGGTGTGGCACGGGCGTGGGCACCAGTATTTTGGGCGTAGTTGTATTGATTTTGAATATTGAAAATTGCCAAACATTATTATTGTTGAAGGATACTTATGTGCCAGCCTAGAAAATTGGTTGGTTCATGGTTCATATAACGGAAACTTTGTTTTGCACACCAAAAAGGAAGACCCCNGAAGTATTGAATACGCAGATCTCACTCAGGTGAGCCAGCTCATTTAGGTGGGCTGGCCCACCTCATGTAAACAGGCCCTTAGGATGAGAGGGCTTTTACGAAGTTGGTCAACAAAGATTCATAGTAAGCGAAGGGAATGCAAGAAAGCAATTCAATTACTGTCTTTTTTCTTCTTTCTATTCATAATAAATTAAAACTAACTATACAAATACCGTACCGTTCTTGGCGTAGGAAGACACAAGGTCATCTGGCCTCCACCAAGAATGGTACTTACAATTTTACAAATCCAACTTCCAAGCAAAAAGAAACAAAACAAGAGGCAACATACAAACGGTTTAAGAAAAGAAGGGGACTGGCAGTTCCACACCAAACCATGCAGTGGGTATAACCCTTATGTATCATAGATTTTCATCAGTTTAGCACCATCAAATCACAACTTGATGGTACAATGACGATAAAAGAAAATTACTGTCTCGTGCTCTGCGCTGCTGCCGCTACTGGCTTTTGATAAATGATACTTAGAAAAAGGAGCACACAGAGCTAGAGGTGTCGAAAGAACATTTGTTAATATGTCGCTGTCCCAAGCCTTCTGCTTTAAAGGGGCTGTACAAGCAAAACTTAAAAAAACCACGACTTTCTCTCCCTACTGCAGGCAAATAAATATCAGCAGATACATTGCAAATGACAATTTTTTCTATAGGTTTGAACTCCGTAGAATTAGCCAGTGCAATCAGATTTTTCATACGATGAACGATTTTAGAGATACATGTGGATTTGGAGCGACAGGTTTTAGATGTGTTTAGCCTAAACACACGAATGGCCACTGCAGGCAAAAGAAAGTCTATGCCATGCATCAATTAGAGACGAATTTCTCGTTGAATTTTGATATTAGCTAGCTGATATTTATCTTTGTTTACTAAAATCTTGTACAGCCTCTTTAATTGCCAAAAATTTTAACAAAAATTGTTTGCCAAATCAGCTTCTCGAGGAACGGCAAAAATTCGTCTATTGTCAAATTGATTTAGATAATCAAAGTTTAATCTACCTATGTGAAACAGAAAGAAGTAAACCCAGAGTTCGACATTGATCTACTTCCTTATCCTTATGTTTCCTTTATTACAGACTGCAGCTGGACAATTCTTTTTTGCCGAGTTGGAAGGATATGTATTTTATAAGGTGACTCGATTCGAAGATTATTCATTTCTATTTCATTTATGGAATATTAAGTCTATTGGTTGAAAAAATTACGAACGTTTGTTTAAAAATTCATCAAATTAGCTACAACCTTGAAGGTAAAAATGAAAAGGTCGCACAAGTCTTGTCAGTAAAATATTAATTAAGGATGGTACCGGCTAGAGAGTCATCAGAATAAAAAATTTAAAGTATCCACGTGTTTGTGTACTGCAGTTTTTCTCTTTTTTACAGATTTACAGATTTTTGACTGTAGGAGAGACTACCTTCCTCAATGGCTTAGCCAGGGAGGGTATGGGGAGTGAATGCGCCTCTTTCTAACATTTGGCAAACATTGTCGATGAAAAATGCAATAAAATTGTGATATTTTACTTTTACTTCGATCTTTTACCCCCTAACTTACTTTCGGCTGGCGCCGCCTCTGACCTTCCCAAGTCTCTTTCTGAGTGCGCCTTTTCTAAAAAAATGCTACTTCGTCGTTGCTAAATGGTTCATGATGTACGCAAGTTTATGGTTAAAGAACTCGTAGCAGATATTACCTTAAGTTCACTTTATAAATCATTTTTTCTGAGTGAAATAACTTAACTCTGTCTTCATTGCATGCACAGAGTATGAGAGAACATCACCTTGTCGAAGATGCCACAATGTGTCCTCCTTGGTGTGTTACAGTTGGAGCAACAGGTTGGTGATTAACGAAATATTGTAGGTGTTTGAATTAAGAATGTTTGAGCTTTGAGGTAGTAAGTTTGTTTACGTGTTTACGAGTTGAACAAACACGTTCAAATATTCACTTTTGAAGTATCAAATGTGATTGCTCAAGTTTCCAGCTGAGTTACCTTCAATTCCCTTCGTATCATTGTAATTTTAGCTGAAATATTGTGAAACTTTTTCACAGTTGTAATCTTGTTTAGTCCGTTGATTTATTATTTGTTTGTAAATCTTTCATTCAAATAATATACTAAATTCTGTTGCTATCTTTTCAGGACACACCTTCTCTCAGAAAAGCGAAACTTTCTTGCCCCAATGTGACATTGATTCAGTACACACGGTGAGTGCTTGACCGATTTTTCAAATATTTTCTTGCCTTAGAAGTTTTTAAGATTTTGACTCTTGAATTCTTAGGAATTGAATATAATCTTGATTTATGGTTATGCTCTGAAATGTTCGCTGAAATCGCTTAATACTGAACTTGATGCGACTATCAAAGTATTCAAATTATCTAAATTCTCCCTACCGAAACCAATCAGATAAAAAAGCCTTAAAAGGGAAATCAAAATCTGCAAAGGAGAGGGATGCAATTATAGAATATGTAGACCTTTCGTGGCTCAGGTTGGGTTCTTGAGCGGATAGAAATTTGGTGCACTGTGTGTAAATATAAAAAAGAACACGTTGTAAATATTGTAAGTATTGTATAAATCTGTATTTGTTGCTAAATATTCTGTATTGTATTGCTTCTTCTTTTTTAAGCAATTTTGCTTCGTTAGATAGAAGGCTTGAATTAACTTTTATTTTATAGCTATTTATATGTATGTCTACTTTAAATAAATCGATAATAATAATAATAATGATAATAATAATAATAATAATAATAATAATAATAATAATAATAATAATAATAATAATAATAATAATAATAATAATAATAATAATAATAATCAACATCAACGCCGTGTGAACATTGAACAATAATAATAATAATAATAGCCCATCAAAACGTAAGATAAACCTGTGGACTAGACTTATTACGTTGAATCCTAGTAATCGCTACCACCCACCCACCCTACTCGCTCATACTCTATCGTTTTTGTTTCCTATGACCAAAGGAGTTTCACAACCATAACAAACACTGCTTGAAAACATTTTGACTTAAAGGTGGGCCTTAAGTTTAATCTTGGTTAATACTTAGGCCTATATGATGCCAAAATTCCAATCAAATCATGGCAGAACGATATCAACCAGCTGTCTTATTGCCATTTGATACATTTTTAAGCAAAATGTGCGGGAAAGAACATTTAACTTACCTTTATTTTGTCAAGATTATTCGTTAAAAATGTAAGTCACTAACTGAGTCAAGATGAGGAAGTCTGCCAAAACGACGGCAGTTGGCGGCCTGTTGTTGTTGCTTTTGTTGCTAGCCGCTGCTCCGTAATTTAGCACTGGTCAAGTTTGAAAACTAGGCACGTGCTTAACAGGGCCAAGATTTTAGATGGAAAGCCTTGGGTCCTAGTATGAGCGAGCAGGGGATGGGTGGTAATGATTACCAGGACTCAAGGTAATAAATCTAACCTTGGACTAGAGAATGGTGCATAATTAATGTTGTAGCCTTACTCTATTCGTATAAGAGAGTCGTCTTTTTTGTGGTGCAAAATTGAAGAAACGTCTGAAGAACTGTCTGTGGATTTGTGTCTTGGGAGGCCTCAATTTATTCTTAGCTCTCCTTACAGTGCCTTGACCAAGGAAATATAATCTCCCAGAGACAGAGCGTACTCATTTATTCATTTTGCCTGTATGGTAATGACTTTTGGATGCTTTATAATCAGGAAATCGTATTTCTGTAGGTATTCTCACCAGTAACATCACTCCAGCCATCTTACAAGACACTGCTTTTCACAAATAATGGCAAAAACCCAGTTGATTTCTCCATTGATGAAGATGAGACAAGGTATTGTATTTCATGATTTTATAGAAAGCAGTATTTAGAGGTTATTTAGGCCTCAGATCTCAAATAATGTTTATAACTTCCATAAGACTTCATTAAGTTTCCGATGAAAAGGCTCCAGTTCCTATCTGAACTTGCCCCAAGGATATTTCATGAAGTCCATACTTCCCATTCCCTGGCGTCACTTCGAGGAAGAAAAAGGAGAAGAAGGGGAGAGCTGGATCTCTCTCCCTTCCTCTTCTTTCTTCTCCGCAGCCACGAATAGTGCAGCTGAGATCTAATCGGGAAATGTGGGAGAGGGATCGGTTAGATGGACTTCAAGAAATAGACTTGGGGCAAGTATAGATCCTATCTGGATGCATTTATGAAAATTTTAGGTAAACTTCGCTTCAAATGCTTAAAAATTTGCTTAAAATTTGCTTAAAATTTTGCAAGACTTGTTTACAATTTTTTCTAAACTAAATGGTATGTAGCATCTTGTCCAATCTATTTAGCACCGCCATTGAATAATGATCACAAGATCTGTGAGAGTAGAATTATTATTTCCAGTCGCTAATTTGCATAAAATGGATTTTCACAAATGGAATTGTATGTTATGGTTTGTATGCAACTAATAACGTTATTTTTTTGTTATGTTATAGAACCTTTACTTGCAAGCCAGCCAGAGGATTATTGCACGATAATACCAGGTATGATTGTATTTAACGGTCCATTGTAAACCATGATCCTTTGCGACGCCAAAGTCGACTTTCGTATGATATGAAAGTCGTTTCTGGTCTCGGTTCTGCTCGCTTTGCTTTCATTCGGCGCACAAAGGATCATGGTTTACAATGGGCCTCTAAGAGACCATTTGTATGAGACAGGCACCCAACTAGCTGACGTGTGGATTTAACATCATCTTAATGTTATATTTCACAATTCACAAACATCCTCATGTAAACACGTGTGAAAATAGTACATATTTCATAGCAAATTGGAACATCTCGACATTGCATAAAACCGGAATTCTTTGTATGATGTGGTTGACATATTTAGGCTGAATATATCATTTTATGTTTTTTTCCTTAAGGCTGATTTCCAGTCAGTGGAATTTTCCGAGCGGGCGGAATTTTACACAATCAAAAGTCATTCATCCTTAAATTTCTATTCAATTTCTAAGCGACATTTTTTTCGTAAACAGTAGAATGTCTGCCCCGTCTGCCCGTTCGGGAAATTCCACTGACTGGAAACTGGCCTTTATATGGTAAAGTTACCGATTTTACTGATTACGATTGACTCCGTTTTTGGTTCTTTCTATCGATAGTCATCTTTTCCATTTTAGGTTATCGTGTTCAGATTCTTACCAGATGGAAGTGGGCCTTGCAGTAAGAATTTAACGTGTCATCTAAATATTGCCGACAAATATGCAAAGGTATGGATAATATTCAGTGAGAGTAGAAGCTTGTTCTCTGTTGTTTTTTATCAGGATCCTTGTAACGCTATGTGGACTTTCATACAGCGAGACGAGTAAATAATGACAGTAGCCATTTTGTTATTCATATCATCAATAATATGCATGAACTCAACTCAAGTGACAAAATAAGTGGATAAGATAACAATCTACGAAACAAGATACAAATAAGTGACATATCTGGCCTAAATTCAGATAACAACACAAATCGAGTTAATGTTATTACACAATTCATTCCAGTTTGGCCTATTACTGCTCTCGAATGTCTCATTTGTAATCTGCTTCTTGCGACTTTTACTTCCTTGGCTTCATCGCCACGCCCCTTCTTGCTCTGTTTCTTGAGTCACGCCTCTTCGCGCCAGAGTTTATATAATTGTAACAACAACAACAGCAACAATCGCGTCTTCACAGCGGTTACAGCCCTATTACTTTGATAGTCATTAATTTGGCGAGACATACCTCTTGTTTTGAAACGCACTCAAAACGTCTCTAAGTCTTTAGCTCAATCTGGGTTAAATTTTGAGCTTCTTGATTTAATTTAAGAGATTAGATTCTTTATTTCGCGTAATTGAAAACCATTTTATCCCAACATGATAAAATGGGTCGAACTATTGGGTGAGTCAGAAAAAACGTAGGGCGTTTAACAAGCCATATTTTGGTAAAAAAAACAAGTCAAATCGGGGGTGTTGAAGTTTGACATTGCAGAAGAAATACTGAACTAGTTATGGAAATTTAGTTTGTTAAAATCGGTCATTTCTTTCCTTATTTATTTGCGATTTTGTGATATAGCCATTTTAGTGAAAAGTATCGCTAGTATAAGAACTTTCAGCTTCATAACAATGACAATTAAATGCCTAATCCCCTAGGGATACAACATAAGTAGAATTAATTTTTCCTTTTGTGCTCTAACACAATGCATGCCTTGTTTCAAGTTTTTGGTAGAGAAACAGTATGTTTGTCATGGTTTAGAAGATCACCCATAAATGAAAATGAATCTAATGGAAGGCCTAC
Organism: Aurelia aurita; assembly: GCA_004194415.1. Lineage (NCBI taxonomy): Eukaryota > Metazoa > Cnidaria > Scyphozoa > Semaeostomeae > Ulmaridae > Aurelia > Aurelia aurita. Next base: position 116,148 of record REGM01000283.1, on the reverse strand, counting down.
TTTAGCAATCTTGCGAAATACCATTTTACTAAAATCGCTCGCAATTCTGGAACGGAAAAACCGATTTTGACCAAACAAATTTTCATATCTAAGTTAGCCTTTCTTCTATGCAATGAACTTTAAAGAAACAAATTTGCGAATTAAACTGCATCAATAAAATTGGCAAACCCCCCATGTTTTTTCTGACCCACCCGGTATATCAATCAATATTCATTGGCCTTTGAAGTGTTTAACGGTGCGAATGGTTTCTACCTTTTTAAGAATGATTTTTAAGGTAGTTTTTATCGCTAAAATTAGCTGCTCTTTCATCTAGGGACTTTTTTTTGGTAAACCAATTCAATTACATTACAAACATTGTACCCTACTTTACGCTAAAAGAAACTACTCTACAGTGAATAAAATAGACGACTGCACTAAAGATGACACAGCTGGAAGCTTTTACCATTCTCCCAAATGCATCTCGCAATGAAAGAGAAAGTTCACCCGCCAATAAATCAGGGATTCGTTATTTGCGGTATCGGGATTAGGGTTGAGAGAACGCAAGGAATCTGTGTAAAATTTCCCTGCCTTATCTCTAGAGCAGTCGACAATTACAATCTAATAAAAACCTCACAAAAAAGAATATATTACACTATAATTAAGAATAACAACAAATTTACGACGAAGAACAAGACCAGACCTGTTTATATGAGGACTGAGGCTGAGGGGCGAGATGCAGAAAAATCTCGCTTCCGTAAAATTGGTACAAATTAACCAATAAAAACCAACAAATAAACCAAGTCACCTCACGACACCGATCTTGTTTCATTTACATAAAATAAGATGTCAACTCACCTAGGTGACATCATACCTCTGGTGAGGTGGGATCTCACTATCTCAGTGGTGTTGTGCTGGTCATATAATATAAGCACAAAATGAAAAATATGAAGGATTCAAAAGGAAGATGACATTTTGCTTGTCAACCCCGGGTCTGGCAGATGGAGTGTTCTTCCTCATATGAACAAGCCCTAAGACACACGACATGCCATAGAGATTTTAAGAAATTGAATGACATTACAGCAGCATCACATTAAGATTGCAGTTAGCATTATTATTATGATAATGACATGTATTTTGATTATTTCATCACAGGAAATTCAATTGACTGGCTCTGCTGAAACACCAGAGTTGCAAATAAAGGCACCGGTATGCTACTTCAAGTTATTTAGTGACTGTTAGTCGCGAGTGGTGTCTTGAATTATTCGATTTTATAAAGCTTTTATCTGTTTGGGTTGGTTGTTGCTCGATTCTAACTGAAAAATAACGTATCAGGGGAATGCATGCAGCATGGATTATTCGATATTTTGCTTAAAATTTTCAAATAGCGATGAACTCATCCCATAGCTAAACATCCGTCTTGCCATCCTTAAATGGTGAAGTGATCTGAAAACAAGATTTCTTTCTTATTATGTAAATGGGGCATGATTTCTCCAGCCTGGTGCGTCTCTAAATAACGTAAGAGTATACAGGATTTCAATGAAAGGGATATGATAATTGCTATGATCCTTTGTGTTTTTAACAGTGGTTTGTTTGATTTTTAGGATATAGTTTACTTCCAGCCAACATACGTTGGGACTACATCAGATGTCAAGGTTNAAAAAATACTTCTTAATATGTAAGCGAGGCATGCTTTCTCCAGCCTGGTGCGTCTCTAAATAACGTAAGAGTATACAGGATGTCAATGAAAGGGATATTATAATTGCTATGATCCTTTGTGTTTTTAACAGTGGTTTGTTTGATTTTTAGGATATAGTTTACTTCCAGCCAACATACGTTGGGACTACATCAGATGTCAAGGTTGCGGTTAGAAATCCTTGCAGGGTTCCACTTAGGTAGGAGAATTTTGAGACCCTTTGAAAAGCTTTCAAACCTGTATGCTTTGAAATAATGTTATCAATTCATAGAAATGACTGGAATGTCATGGATTTTTTATAAAATGCTGACAATTTGCGTAATATTAACATGAAATTTGCAGAACGAAAATTTGAAAATTATTTATCACCTTATTTATGAAGAAAACTGCATAAATCGCTTATCATGTTGTGTCATCATAGGGAGAAGGAAAAGCGGAAAGTGTTTTGGGTTTATCCAGTGGTATCAAGAATCAGAACTATTAGGCCTACCTTTGTGCATGTTTTCCGTGTCGATCTTCTCCGTTCTCTTGTTGATTTTGCATTTTCTTTAAATAATTGCAGCTGCAATTTCATAAGGCTGTAATCGCTCTCCGTCCAACAAAATCGACAGGAGAACGGAGATGTTCGACACAGAAAACATTCACAATGGTAGGCCTAATAGTTCTGATTGTTGATACCACTGGATAAGCCCAAAACACATTCCGCTTTTCCTACTACCCATGGTGTCATTACCCAATTTGATAGGAATTAATTAAATCTTTTATAAACTTTAATAAGAAAACATTTGATGCCGATCGCAGCTCGAAACCAACCTTCGTAAATTTGGTATCATTTGCCAGCCAACACTCATGCCGGAATTCTCTATCCCATGTCAAAATGTTACAGGAAATATTTTTTGATTTTAGTGATTTGTATTTGTTGATATTCATCACCCATCCAATATTTGGCTGTTGGTTTGTTTAAAATATCGTTTCAATAAATTGATTGACTAAATCTTGTGACGTTGTACTGTTTACTATTTTTAAATAGCCACGAGAGAGAAATTGTTCATACTGAATTGCATCAATATTTCCGCCTAGGTGGTCTTGTTCCTACCGGTTGAGTAAAAAAACCTGCGCCATTTGAAAAATCATCAAAATTTGATTATATTACCGATGATGAAAGTTTACTTTTTGTATTTGTGTCAAGGACCAAATTAATTTTAAACATATCACAAAGTCTTGAAATGGCTTTGAATTTGTGGGAATTTGTGCTTTTACAAGCTACCTGGTTTCGAAGCATACTCTGAGGTCGGAAGTCAAAAGGAATGATCATCAAATTTAATTTTAATGTCACACTACCATTTAAATTGATTTCTTATGTACTTGACGATGATGATCCTATGTCTACCCTGAGTTTTATTAAGGCTCTGGTACCCAGGGTTTCTTATGTCATTTAGGAAATCGCAAATTATAGATTTTTGGCTAAAAATACCTTGTTTTGTAAAAAACTATTGCTCAAAGTCAGTTAACAAAATAACGATCACCTATTAAATGTATTTGGTCAGAAAAGGACAATTTAAGGGCCGGTAATATGATCAAACTTTTTGTGAGATTTTCTAAAAGTTTTTACTCACCCGAAATTGTTTATATGATTAGTAAGATTGTTTGTTTGGAAACCAAGTAAACAACAATAGAAGCCATTGCTTGGTGCATCAAATTGATTTGTGCTATCATTAATTTTTAGATTTGAGTGGAAGATTCTAAGTGCCGATGAAGACGTGCTTTCAGTTTATCCATCAACTGGTTTCATATCACCAAACGAATCTCAGGTACACCCCATGATTATAAAGCAATGAATAGGATTTATATAATGTTTTTGTATGTATTCAATTATTTCAAAATGTTTGTGGTTAATGAATTCTGTGACTTTTTAGAAGGGCGTTGAAAAGGTCTAAATTCCTGGAAAGTGACACCTTTAAGAACCATAATGCCTTCCTATATGTTGGGACCGTTATTTATTTATTCCTTTAACACTAACGACACAGCATTTAGAGGTAAAACCTGTACTTAACTGAACTGTAGGAAGTAATCTTAATTCTAAAAACAGACTCATCTGCTATTGCGATTTCTACCGTTGTCCCTCGTTTTTACCAAGATGCATTGCGTTCTTTGAGCGAATTTATATACAGGGTGTTTAAAGAAACGCAACCCACTTTTTTTCAAGATTCTTCAGAAAATAATGCCATTTGGATTAATTTGCTGTATACCATCTGAAAGGACACTCTATCTTCTTTCGAATGATATCCAGCTTGGGCACGTTAATAGACGATTGCGCTAAAGATAGCGGACAGGAATTTTTTACCATGATGCTTTGCGTCGAATTGAATTTCGAATGGTTTGATTGGTTGATTTCTTCAATACTGCAAAGGATCTTGGTAAAAAATTCCTCGACGCCATCTTTAGCGCAATCGTCTATTGAATTATTTATCACTTAATTGACGTTTTAGGAAGTATGGCCTATTTTAGATGCAGGAAAGTGGTAGGAAATTTACATAGGTGAAAACTCATCTTCGTGAGAGCTTATTTTATCAATTTTAAAATTCATCTCATGGGAGTAAATTTGCATGTTTCCTACCTAAGGGCATCACTTCGAGTGCTTCTAGGCCTGACACTTTTTTTTGTAACATTTTACAGTAAAAAGGTCTTGATTTTGCTCTTACAGCATGCTTCATCTAAAATAGGGTATACTTGCTAAAATACCAATTAAATGATACATAATTTCATTAATATAATGTATCCACACTCCATATCATTGGAAAGAACAGATGGTATCCATTACATCTATCCACATCTTATCATTTTTCCTAAATTTTCAATCTTAGTTGGGTTGCATTTTTCTGAAACACCCTGTAGAATCGTTAAAGATTCTTAATTAGAATGCAATGCATCTTGGTAAAGCCCTCCCTGTTGTCGCCATCTTTAGCGTTATCGTCTATTTGGAAACACATCTAGATATGTTACAAAAGGCACTCTGATTTTGGACGTCGTTGAAAATATTCTATCTCATTTCCATCCAGTTTGATCCATTCTATTTTCGAAGCAACCTGATGCATGTTTTATTCACAATTGATTATGCTAAATTTAGAAATGATGACTGCCTCTCGATTCATGTTAATGATGAGGTCACATCGCAGATCTTTTGCCTGGTGTTCTTCCTTTCCAACGGCTAATTTCCATCAACTTGGGAACTATTTTCAATATTCATCAATCAAATCATCACGTATGGAAAATGGTTGGTCTCGTAGAGTATACATAGTAATGCACCAATTTTGTAAAGCTGATAAATGCAACAGAAGCACCAAGTGCATACCTAAACTTTTCAGTGCATGTTTGAGCGAAATGATATCTATACAAACGATTCAGCGTTGGGGATCTCTGAGCTTATTTCATAAAGTTTGTTAGTCACGATACTGTAACTAGTGGTTAGCGCTATAGCCTTATTTCATATTCCAATAAAAAGTTACAATACAGATTACAAGCTACACTACTTACAGATTAACTATACTATACTACTAGGACGATACCCCAGGGAGCAAAAGGCTGTGTCTACCCCAAGACCATTACACAGAGATAAAAACTACTAAAGTCTGACTCAAGTTAGACTCCACGCGAATAAAACAATTTAATTGTTTTGGATGAGTAATTGGCTTTAGCCTTTCGTGAGGAGGTTGCGAGTTTAAGCCCCTAGCTAGCCGCCTGGGGGTAGTTCCACCGCTCATCCTAAAGATTTCTGTACGCTTCTCTCCTCGGAGAAAAGCTTCAAGTCCTTGGGATGAGTTGCCAGTGGGGGTGATCTGGTTGGCTTCGGTAATTGACTCCTTGTGAGTCCTTTGACCAAACGATATACTAACAAAATGCATTGTACGGTGTTAGATTATTCAATATTGTCTTCTTCGTGGAGAAAAAGCAAGCAAATTTTATCTTTAATGTTACTTTTTTTCTGACAGGCACACACATGGACATTCAAACCAAACGGAGAAAGCAAGTACCTGTTCAAAGTAAAGCTAATTGCAAGGGCAGCTGAGACAAAGTAAGTAAGATTCCTGGAATACAAAATCCCTTAAAACATTGCTAGAAATAACTGACAAATTTGGTGAATATTTCTATTGCTGATCAAGTTTTAATTGCTTTTTACTTACGTACACACATACTATTATGAGGCAAGGATAACCATAAGCTTCTTAAATTACTATATAAAATTAACAAAGATTTTCAAAAATATAGACACTTGCTTTAACGTTTTGCTTTCGCTTCATTAGAACCCTATTGTGAGGCAAAGTTATTTAGCAAGATGCGGGAGTATTCGAATTTCAAGCTCTAGACCAGATCATTAAACGAGTATTCATGATATTTATCTGTCTAAAGTCTTATTTCTAGTCAGCAGAAATCTTATTCTTTACGGTAGCAAATGTCACTCGCTTCGAAATTGAATAGAACTTTACGGCTGAGTGACTTTTGATTATTTGATATTCAACCCGCTCGGAAAATTCACTGATTGGAAATCAACTTCAACTTAGCATATTTATTTCTACTGTCTAATTTCTAGTTCTGAAGTTCCACCGAAGCAAACAAGTTTGCGACTGCTAGGAGAAGGCCAGACCGGCTCTTTATCGGTGGGTATCAAACATAGTAAGGCCAGATCATTAAACGAGTATTCATGATATCTATCTGTCTAAAGTCTTATTTCTAGTCAGCAGAAATCTTATTCTTTACGTTAGCAAATGTCACTGGCTTCGAAATTGAATAGAACTTTACGACTGAGTGACTTTTGATTATTTGATATTCAACCCGCTCGGAAAATTCACTGATTGGAAATCAACTTCAACTTAGCATATTTATTTCTACTTTCTAATTTCTAGTTCTGAAGTTCCACCGAAGCAAACAAGTTTGCGACTGCTAGGAGAAGGCCAGACCGGCTCTTTATCGGTGGGTATCAAACATAGTCATCTTGAATTTGGTCATGTCATGGTATTTCCTTTCAACATACCTTTCTCTCAGCCTAAATAAAGGCTGCATCGAATTATGAGAATTTGCAAAAGGCTTCACAGAAAGCGAGCTCGTGCATTAAAACCCATTGCTAGCCATGATCCTTTGCGCGCCAAATAATAAGTAAAACAAGCAGAACCTAGGCCAGAAACGACTTTCGTATCATAAGAAAGTTTATTTTGGGGCCGCAAAGGATCATGGTTAGTTATGGGTCCTTAAATCATGCGCAAAATGTGTCTTGAAAGAGGGGAACACGCTGAATCGGATAGCAATAATATGTCTACATGATGGGAAATCGGCTTTGAAGAAATTTAATTTTTGTTCTCCTCTCAATATACATAACTTAAAGGTTTACTCCTTCTGTATTAGATTGATTCCAGTTACGTAATGCAAGTTCATATTAATATGTATCTCTCATCAGATTTAAAAAGAGTTAATGAATGGCCTGTAGAGATGCCCCACAACAATTTTTTGAAACTTTTGCATGCTGTCTCCTTTTACTATAAGTTCTTGATACTCTTCACAATTTATCGCTGCACGTACATCAGTGTTGTTTGCTTTAAATGTGCATAGCATTCAACTTTTCAAGAAACTGCTTACCAATGTATCTCGCATCAACAAGGGTGAATTTTGTAAAACAAAAGATTCAGCTCTTCGACATGGCAAAGCAACTTGCTTTCTTAAAAATAGATTTCACACTTTCAGCGCAGCCGACCATAGCGTTAAATAATAATAATAATATTTGTTATTTAGGGTTGGCTTCTAGTCTAGCTGGTGGCTAATTAATGCCAACCAAAACTTAAATACATGTTACTAACAATAATAAAATCTAGCTTACAGCGAACGTATAAAATTAAATACAGTTTTGCTCCCTCTGTTTATATTGATTTAATTGAATGCACTCAGAGCTCTGAGAAAGCAAATCGCGTTTTGTCATGTCGAAGAGCTGAATCTTTTGTTTTAAAAATTCACCCTTGGTTCTCGCATCCCTTTAGATTTTTAGATAATGCTTAAATTTTCTGGCCTAGTCATTCTCGCTGATATTTTTAGAAATACTAAACAAATATCTCCGTTTTATCCTTGGTACCGCAACTATTGTTAACTGTCATTTTTTACTTTTGGCATAAAAGTGTCACCCAGATAAATTGGACCTTGGCGATGCCGTCATTGGAAATTCAGTTCACAGGTCAATTCAACTTCAAAACGAAAGTGATTGTGGATTACACTATGAGCTTAAAATTGAAGAGTTTGCAGCAGGAGTATCTACCAGTGATACTATGGAACAAAAAGGTAACTGCAAGTTTTCGCCGATGATCTGTGTAATGCGAAATATTCTATAATGTTCATAGATTTCCTTAAGCGGGATGGCTCAATGGTAGCGCGCTTGACTACCAACCTGAGGGTTGGTGGTTCGAGTCCACGCCCTGCCGAACCTGCTACGTAGATTGAGGAGAGTCGCCAACTCTCTGTAATTCCAGGCTAAAGGAATCGCGAGTTGTGGTCACATCGAGAGGAAGGAGCAGGACATTGCTTCGATAAGCTTAGCTTCTCAGTGTCCTAAAGCTACCTTCGGATGCTAGGTAGCAATATAGAAAAAAAAATTTCCTTAGGCCTTTCTTTAGATAAAACGGATGATCTGAAATGTTTAAGGGGCATGAAACACTTGGCTAAATCAGCAATATTAATTTTGCCTGTATTTATTTTCTTCTTTGAACGTGAGTTTTAGCGTCAAAGAGAGCTGAAAAACTTTTCGTCATAATGTTTAAGAATCTACCTGAAATTTCCCAAACGATTCTTTTTTACACTCTTAATGTTCTGGTGAAGTTCTCCTTTCCTCATCTACTTGTTTTTGTCTTAGAAGACAACGAGTCCCTGTAATCCCCAATGATGCACAATGCAAAGTATTTAAAACCAAGTCCAATCCAGTATTCAAGTAATATTTCTTGAGAAATATACTTTAGTTACAAGCTTTCTTTCTTGTTTGAAAGATGGGATGAAATATTGTCCGAAAAGGATAGCAATACTTCTGGAAGTTTTCAGAAGATTGCTCTTCCATAACTATTTGCTTTTTGCAAGAAGTACTATGCGTGACAACGAATAGTTTCATGTTTGTTGACCCTCAGGATGACAAGCACCATTTTATTTACAATCTTTTTACCCCTAGCATTGGAGATAAATGCACCAAAAGGTTACTTGCCAGCAAGGTCCAGGAAAGCAGTTGAACTCAAAATGATCCCAAGAAGGAGATGCCAATACAAGTGTGAGATAACGTGCAAGCTGATGTCTTCAAAACAAAATTGTAAGTCTTATATTACATACGATTATGTGCATCATTTCCAAAAGTACATAAGCTCATTAGCTCCAAAAAGATCTTTCAAATGGCTATTGCATCTTTATTTGGATTGAATAGCTTGAAAGGAACTTTAGGTGCTTTGATACCGGGTGTCCCAAAAATATGTACTCCTGTTTGAAAAATCACCAACAATTGATTACATGGCCGATCTTTAAATTTCTTTTTTGGCAAGTAGATCAAAGACCAAATTATTTCCCAGGTATAGCTGATCTTGTGATTGGTTTTAAGATTAGCAACTTTAGCTGTTTTTATCGCTGCCTGGTTTTGAAGCATGCTGCAAAAAAGTATTGATAATTACCAGATTAATTTCTTTGTGTATATTCAGCTTCTAGTTTGCTCATAAATGACAGAAAGAAACGCAAACTAACATTGTAGACTTGAAGGATAATGAAACATCTTTAAATAATGGCTGTTAGGCAAGATTTACGATGTTTCTTAAAAAGTAAAGCTAAGAATAAGGGTTTTCAGCCTGTTATCGTATAACATTTAAGTAATGAAAACGAGCATTTTATCATGTTTAAATATATTTCGATCACTGACAAAAGAGATCAAAAAGAAAATTTGATAATAGGTTTGATAATCGAATTTTGGTGATTTTTTAAACGGGAGTTCTTTTTTGGGACACCCGCTATAATTCCGTATAAATCTGTGAAGCTTTTTTGCTCATAGAGATGACATTTTAATTTTCCTAAGAAGATGAAAGATGCTAAAGTATTTTCAAGTCATGGCTCTAAAGCAGAAACTTTAAGGAGTTCTGATAGTGATTTTAGGCTGTTTTGGCGATATACCAGGTGAGCCAGAAAGAAGTTCCCACTTTTGAAAATTCAAAGCACCAAGAATACAGGATGGATTGGAAAGAATCGAATTCTGCTTGATAGTCGAGAGATTGAAGTATTTTTGTGATTTTTAGCACGTTTTTATAAGCACTGAAAATATAGGTAAATTCGACTTTCTTGGTTGCGAAATGCCTGCAAAAGGGCCTGACTTGCTCAAATGGCGAAGAAACTCCTCGCATAGAACAATAAAAAGTACAATTTTTCACGAGTCAGAGATATCATCTGCACATCTATTGCCATAGGACTGAAAAACTTCAGACATGTGTTTTAGGCCCTTTTTCAGGCATTTCGCAACGAAGAACTTTTCATAAAGTCGAATTTACCAACATTTTTAGTGCTCATAAAAAGCGAGAAAAATCATAAAAATACTTCGGTCTTTCGACTTTTATGTTGAATTCAATTCATTCAAATCCACCCAGTACTCTTGGTGCTATGACTTTTCGAAAGTGGGGAATTTTTTTCTGGCTCACCCGGTGAGCTCAAGAGAATCCTTCATGACTTCAGAACCGAGAGGTTGATTTAAGTCAGGTAAATTTTAAAATCTAAATGAACATATCGGCTACTGAACACAACTTTTGCCAATATTATTGCTGTGATGTTGAGAGAACAGCAGCCTTTCAAACGTTGTGCGTCTTTTCTGACTCACGGGGTATAATTGTTTAGGTGCTAATTTGAATTTTATTGTAGCTGCAGATACAACCAGCAGTAACGAGCAAACGGATTTGTGCACCGTTAAAATAAGAGGAGTTTATCCAACACTTACTGTTACTGATGTGCGTGGTACTGGGTGTGCGCAAGGATACAGCAGGAGGAGATTGTGGGAATTGCTCTCAATAGACAGGTTGGTTTAAATGACTAATTGAATCTAACATAATTACTGGAACTTCTCCTTTTATCCTGCTGCGAACATAAAGGATACTGAATGTTGTGACGCAGTTGTGTGATCCTCTGACTGTGCAGCCAAAAAATGTAGGCTGTTGGGGCTCAAGCCCCACTAACACCACTTGAGCACCATGACAAAGGGTCGCGGCCTCGATTAGGACTTCTCTATTACTGCGATCCCAGCCGGCCCAAAAGAACGCAACGTTACCGTCATCTATCGCTAGCAGCGTTCGTAATCGTCTTTGTTTATAAATAAGAGCTACCGCAGCTTGTTGAGGGTCCTTTACTATTTTTACGAAAGGTTGTTTATCGCACAATAGCTGAGTTGAGGCAGTTTTAATAGGCCGTATAAAACTATCAACAATATTAAAGGACCCATTGTGCAAACGCAATACTAGTTCTAACGTGCAGTGGAAATAAGGAAATGCGTCTTTGAATCCGTTCTAATTTTTAACTTTAATTTTCTCCTGTTAAAAGGTCTCTCCCTTCCAAGCGACAAGTTTATAAACAATGTTATGCAATATTTTTAGAAATTCTATTAGTTTTGTAGTGTCATCTTTCTTCTTAGATAAACTTTCAACTGTCGTCCTGTACGAAGTTCAAAGTTACTAATACAGAAATTGTTTACCTTTGATTTAAAATGTTGACATTTTTACTTTTGCCTTTTAGATTCAACATATGTCTTGATTCAGATCCTGGTTCTCAAGAACTCATGTATCCTGCACCAACAAGGCACAGGTACATGAAATCTTTTGATAGCCTGACTAAAAGTTAGGAAAACCTCAGTTTAATTTTGAGATTTTTATTTAAAACTTGACTGCAGCAAGCAAGATTTGAATGGAGTGCGTGTGTTAGTTCAAAGGTAATGTTTTCCTGCCCTGTGAATTATGCAACGCTTACAGTTTAATTTAATTTAGTTTAATTTTAAAATTCCACTACATACATCCTTCATGAAAATAACAAAAATGTACTAAAGTTACAATAACAAATTACACAAGATGACAAAAAGCAAATAACAACTTTACAAGAAGATAACAGAAACAGCTAGGATTTGTATGCAGAACAATTTCTTAAAAAAGGAGCTCTCTCAGTAGATGAATTAATCGAGGAGGAACCTTTCAAGCTATATTGTGCCCCCGGACTAAGATTGCGTTCACACGATACCGGCACAATTTGAAAACGGTGGAAAGTCTTCCACTGTGCAAGCAAAACAGAACTAGAAGGAACTTTTGCAGTTGCTTGGCTCGAGGGAGTTTGCTCCCCGCGATGACCTAAAGTAGCCCACTTCTTCATAGTAATATTATAATTCCTTTTAACCGGAGTGACTTCAAATCAAAAAATGAAGGGAAACAAGGGACTCATATAATGAATCTATAACTTGATGGCGTTCGAGGCCACGTGTAACCTCCAGTAACTAACTTATCGATTACCAACAAATTTTTAATACGATGATGAAACTTTCATTTTCAGTACGAGGAGACGTATGCCTATTCACACAAGAGCTGTTATGGATTTCAACTTTGGATCATCGCCACATATGTCTGATTCATGTCATATTTTGATTAATTTACAAAATACTGGGACTGCTGGCGTTGAATGGTACGTCGAAATTGCTAATTCGACTATCTAGTCCTTCTGTAGAATTCGTGACTGAGTGACATATAGTGTTATTTTCTAATTCGTTACACTCAAACGAAAATAACTATATTTACTGATCAACAATATATTCAGGCATTTCGCAATGAAGAACTTTTCATAAAGTCGAATTTACCAACATTTTTTAGTGCTCATAAAACGCGAGAAAAATCATAAAAATACTTCGGTCTTTCGACTTTTATGTTGAATTCAATTCATTCAAATCCACCCAGTACTCTTGGTGCTATGACTTTTCGAAAGTGGGGAATTTTTTTCTGGCTCACCCGGTGAGCTCAAGAGAATCCTTCATGACTTCAGAACCGAGAGGTTGATTTAAGTCAGGTAAATTTTAAAATCTAAATGAACATTCGGCTACTGAACACAACTTTTGCCAATATTATTGCTGTGAGGTTGAGAGAACAGCAGCCTTTTAAACGTTGTGCGTCTTTTCTGACTCACGGGGTATCATTGTTTAGGTGCTAATTTGAATTTTATTGTAGCTGCAGATACAACCAGCAGTAACGAGCAAACGGATTTGTGCACCGTTAAAATAAGAGGAGTTTATCCAACACTTACTGTTACTGATGTGCGTGGTACTGGATGTGCGCAAGGATACAGCAGGAGGAGATTGTGGGAATTGCTCTCAATAGACAGGTATGCTGTTGGTTTGAATGTCTTAATTGAATCTAACGTAATTGCTGGAACTTCTCCTTTTATCCTGCTGCTAACATAAAGGATACTGAATGTGTTGTGACGCAGTGGTGTGATCCTCTGACTGTGCAGCCAAAAAATTAGGCTGTTGGGGCTCGAGCCCCACCAACACACTTGAGCTCCTCCAACACCACTTGAGCCGGCGCTAAAAAACGTAACGCCATCTTCACCTATCGCTAACAGTGTTGGTAATTGTCTTTATTTATAAGATCTACCGCAGCTTGTTGAGGGTCCTTTGATATTTCTACGAAAGGTTGTTTATCTCGCAATAGCTGAGTTGCTGCAGTTTTAATAGGCCTTATAAAAATATCAACAATATTAAAGAACCCATTGTGCAAATGCAATACCAGTTCTAACGTGCAGTGGAAATACGGAAATACGTCGATGAATCCGTTCCAATTTTTAGCTTTAATTTTCTCCTGTTAAAGGGTCTCTCCTTTCCAAGCGTCAAGTATATAAACAATCTTATGCAATATTTTTAAAAATTCTATTAATTTTGTAGCGTCATCTTCTTTCTTAGATAAACTTTCAACTTTCGTCCTGTACGAAGTTCAAAGTTACTGATACAGAAATTGTTTGCCTTTGATTTAAAATGTTGACAGTTTTACTTTTGCCTTTTAGATTCAACATATGTCTTGATTCAGATCCTGGTTCTCAAGAACTCATGTATCCTGCACCAACAAGGCACAGGTACATGAAGTCTTTTGATAGCCTGACTAAAAGTTAGAAAAACCTCAGTTTAATTTTGAGATTTTTATTTAAAACTTGACTGTAGCAAGCAAGATTTGAATGGAGTGCGTGTGTTAGTTCAAAGGTAATGTTTTCCTGCCCTGTGAATTATGCAACACTTACAGTTTAATTTAATTTAGTTTAATTTAAAATTCCACTACATACATCCTTCATGAAAATAACAAAAATGCACTAAAGTTACAATAACAAATTACACAAGATGACAAAAAGCAAATAACAACTTTACAAGAAGATAACAGAAACAGCTAGGATTTGTATGCAGAGCAATTTCTTAAAAAAGGAGCTCTCTCAGTAGGTGAATTAATCGAGGAGGAACCTTTCAAGCAATTGATAGCTATAGTGTACCCCCGGACTAAGATTGCGCTCACACGATACCGGCACGATTTGAAAACGGTGAAAAGTCTTCCACTGTGCAAGCAAAACAGAACTAGAAGGAACTTTTGCAGTTGCAAAATCTCCAGTTGCTTGGCTCATATCAACTTTCATCTTTACAGGATTCTTTGGTAAACCAATCAGAGCGAGGGAGTTTGCTCCCCGCGATTGCCTAAAGTAGGCCCACTTCTTCATAGTAATATTATAATTCCTTTTAACCGGAGTGACTTCAAATCAAAGAATGAAGGGAAACAAGGGACTCATATAATGATTCTATAACTTGATGCCGTTCGAGGCCACGTGTAACCTCCAGTAACTAACTTACCGATTACCAACAAATTTTTAATACGATGATAAAACTTTCATTTTCAGTACGAGGAGACGTATGCCTATTCACACAAGAGCTGTTATGGATTTCAACTTTGGATCATCGCCACATATGTCTGATTCATGTCATATTTTGATTAATTTACAAAATACAGGGACTGCTGGCGTTGAATGGTACGTCGCAATTGCTAATTCAACTATCTAATTCTTCTGTAGAATTCGTGACTGTGTGACATATAGTGTTATTTTCTAATTCGTTACACTCAAACGAAAATAACTATATTTACTGATCAACAATATATTCGAATTACTTTTCAAAAACTAACAGTCTAACACAATATATAAACTCAATGTAGTAGGCTCGGTCTAGTGAAAACAGGACGAACGCAGTGTCGAGTACCATTCTATAAAGTATCATCATACTTTTACTTTCGAGATATGGGTTGATATGGGTGGGAGGGGGCGGGGAATCACTGTCGAACTGTGATATTCATAGCCTCGTGTCAACCTTATATACTACATATTCCCTTGGGTCATTCCTAAGCAGTACTGCTTTAAGCCCAGCTCTAGGGGGACCTTTTCAACTCTTTACATCTCCTGGGATCAGTAAATTCATGGAACGCTAAAAAGAGAAATGGAGAGAAATCTCTTAATTATAGAATTCAATCTTTGGCTAATAGCCTATAGACAACCAAAATTTGTCTCTATACTTATACAAGATAACACCTTTAGTTGCTTTTAACGAAGTTTTTATGATTCTGTCAAAGATTTGTGACTTGCTTCTCCTTTTCAAATTGGAGGTTTACCTAATGTGTATTTAGCTAAAATTCTAGCCACTGGAAAATTTGCAATGCTGTGTAAATTCTTAGGTAACCCTTTCATTGTCAACCAGTGGTCAATTCCCTACACGCTGTGTGGTTAAAATACAAACCAGTAAGGATGGATAAACATTGGAATGATAGATTACCTTAAAGTCAAGTCCCGCCTTTAAGAAAAAGGGCGAAAGAGAAGGACAAATAACGAAACGGCTGCGTGGCTTTTTCTTGCAGACTACCTGAATGGAGTGCCTTTCAAGCTTCTGTTCAATTTTTATACATAAGTACCAGATAACCCCCTCCCCCAAATGAAATGCAAGGACATGGGTGAATCTATTGAATTTGAACTCTCATGAGGAAGAAACTACGAAGAATAGTTCTACGTGCTTTATAAAGCCTTTTGTTGTTGTTGTTGTTGTGCACAAAATAGAAAAGGGGGTACGCCACACCTGTGTAGTATCATAGAATGTGCTTTCCCTTGTAATTAACTCAAACTAAATGTTCAGTTAATTAGCGTTACACGCTCTTTGTAGGACATACTTATTTCCCACTGATCTTCAACTGGACATGGAATTCTGGGCTCAGACTGGAGAATTTGATGATGATGAACTACACGAGGTAAATATATTCGAAAAATATTTTACTTTTAGCGAAATATATTTTAACAGTTTCCAAAATTATTTTGCACGAGCTTCGGTTCAAGGCCTTTGTAGATGGCTTTTTAATTGTTGATTGCAGTCCGAAAAAAGCTGTAAGTATGCGGAATCATGGTTCCGGAGGCAGTTTTCAAGCAGTCATGTTTTTTAATCTATTGCTGGAAACGTATGTACAATATGGCCTGGGAAGTTTACAAGTATCCATTTTTATAATTGTAATAGACGTGGAAAATAATTGTAATAACTGTAATAGATATCTTTGAACTTTCTTCTAGTTTTTTCAAGATATCAACTCCTAACAGTACATTAGGTGCCTGCGAATAAGACACACTGTTTTCGATTTCGACTTTTGTTTGAAAAGCAAACCATTTTTTCCATTGTCTCTTCAAAAATTCACTTTCCGAGTTTCTTAAATTTGTGTTTTTTATTCGTGGGTACCTGCTGTACAAATAGGGTTTGGTTCATCAACAGTTCGTTTTTGGAGATACAAGGTCTGTGGACGGAAGATACTTTATATCAAAGAGGTTTCAACGTAAGTTTGAGATGGATACACTACATTTAGGTCAAATGTTTCTACAAATGAAGTATTTCAAAGGAGAGCTCGAAATATCGTCCAAAAAATATGCAACTTGCATTTATCATCATTAATATGGGTGATATTGCATTCGTCACTGGAATCGTTAGTATCCGAAACAATTTTTACTGATTTATGTTTTAGATGTTTGTTCTGGATCACAGCTTGTTTAGTATTCATCCTAAAAGCGGACAATTGTCACCTGGAGAATCTCAGATTGTCTCACTTGCATACAGGTTTGTGCTCTATACTTATTACTGTTTTCTAGTCTTTGAATCCAAGTTTCTGCTTATTCGTTTCTCTGCATTTCGGAGGACATGCAATATTTTTTTAACTCTACCTCAAACAACCTGGTAACGAAACCTAGGTGCAGTTCTCGAACATTTGCTTCGGTGGTAAGATGCTAGCAACAGTTTGATTTTAGTTTGAATGACGCATTCATTTTTTTATGAGCGAGAGACTTGTTTGTAATGCATGTAATTTCTGTGTGTTTGAAACAGAAATGTGTGAAGTTGTTAATATTCTACTACTTTGATTGTGGCTTTGCCAGCGGGTCTCATTCCAGTTTTTAAAGATGTCTTTGAAAATTGCTGGGTGTCAATTTTTTCAGTAAATATGTTTGTCTTCCTTAATTTCAAACTATAGATACAAGTTTATTAATGATATCAATTCATATTTTACAGCCATTCAGCTGTTGGAATTCACAAGCTTCCAGTTCTTTTTAAAGTCACAAAAGGAAGGGAAATATTGGTAAGCGAAAAGATTTATTTGCTTGCTTAGCAAGGACAGATTTACGGATAATTTTGAATGCAGCATCAACTGATATTTTAATAACTTTTGGAGAGATTCCGAGATTTATGCACATATGTGCTTGTGATAAGGCTTTCCAGAGTTGTTCATACGTGACAACAATTATCTGAGGCATTGCTTTAGGGTGTCTGCGCAGTTAAAGGATAGTTTACCCTGCAAATTATTTGACCCTTGCACTCCAGTCTTTTACGTCAAAGATTCCACAATTTAGAGCTGACATTCAAAACAATATCAGATATCGTTACAATGTTTAAAAAAGTGTAAACAGAATATTAAGAAACCTATGGGGATTGTTACAAAAACTTGATTTTCCAGATTAATTTGCATATTCATTTTGGTAACATGCGATCTTTGTGTTCATGAGCGCCAGTATTCATTGGGTACTCAGTGCTTATGAGCGCCTTGTCAATGAGTTCCAGTATTAATTGGGCGCCCCTGGCGGTATCTGAACATCCCTTATTTGAGGGATGTGTTTTATAAGAAGGTACCAGGGGGGCTAATTGGAATAAAAGTAAAAACGATGTTCTCATTTCATTGTTGGTCGATGTTTGTTTTTGTTAGTTGACTGTTTTTGGTCTGCTACAGGAGAGATGTGCATGATTACAACACTTCCTATGGAATTACCCCTTTGAATTGTCTCGTATCGTGTTGTAATCTCATTGTTAACGCAGTTTGTGTTATAATGGTCAAGTTATAGCAGAATTTCAAATTGTGCTATAATTTTTATTCGCTTCAACTGATATTTTTGTAATTAATTTTATGTTGTAGTAACTTAGTTAAATTTTATAGTATAGTTGTTTTTGTAATTAGATTAGAGGCCGTCTTGGCCTAGATACCTTTTCAATAACAAAATTAGTTATATTAAAGATATTAAAAACATTCATTTTTTCCTCAGCTGAACTTCATTGGCAACACTGTTCCTCCTGACGAACGCTACTTGCATTTCTCAACTACAAGACATATGTTCAGTACCGTTCCAATTGGAAGATTAACACCCTTTGTTCAAACATATCCATTGCACAATGGTGGTGGTCAGCCGTTAGAGTTTCAATTAGATCTATCTCCCTTGGATGAAATTCAGGAGGTAATTATGCGAATGATAATTTTATTTCTCTTTTGATCATTAATTTTCTAGATAATTCTATAATGATCTTTAAATGCACGGCTTTGTGCATCAACTAACGGCTTTGTTTTGGAATTTTTGAAGATTCCTTCGCATGATATTTTTGGCCCCAGATTCGGATTTAGCACCCAACCTTTATTCTAGATACAAGTTTTCGCACTCTTGGTTTCGTGATGTTCATTATAAAATCGTTCAGGGTGAAACTTTTCGTCCTCAGTCATTATTCACTATCAAATAAATTATGGCTTTACAAACTTTTTATCATCATTAAATCAACATCACGGACACTAGGAGCGTAAAGATTGTACTTAGACTCAAATTTGGGTGCTAAATCCGAATCTTGTGCCTAAATTTCATATGCAGAAATTTGAAGAAAGTTTGAAAAATTTGAAAAGAAGGTAGTTGTTTGAAAATTTGTATTCCTTATTGAAAAAATTTTCGTTGCTGCATTCATCGAAATACAGAAATTTGGCAAGGATACCTCGTATAGGGTGGGAGTGGTTTAGAAAGAGAAGATCTGGGGCTTGGGGCTAGATATAATAGGAAAAAACATTCAAGTTGATGCAGACACTCAATTTTATTCCAAAGGGTCCTAATTTTCGAGGTGTTGTCGTGATTGCAAATTCTCTTCAAAGGAATTTAAATCCTCATATCTTAAAGAACCATAGCTAACCATGATCCTCTGCGCTCCCAAAATCGACTGTTGTATGATATGAAAGTGATTTTTGGCCCAGGTTCTGTTTGTTTTCCTTTTCATTCGGCGCGCAAAGGATCATGGTTAGCAATGGGTCTTTAAGATACCATTTTTTTGTGTCGGTAGTTTGCCCAAGAAAACGTATGTGGCACTTTTTCCTTGGGGTTCAGATTTTGCAAATCTTCTCATTTCTTGAGTGGAGAGGCTTCAGGGGAACTATTCAAAATTGCAAATATTCCTTAGAAATTTGCAAATAGTGTCATAACTTTTCTGTTATCCCTCTTTTCATATCATAGAAAAATTGTGGCTGGAGAATATTCGAGTGCTTGAACCCATCAGGTCATATCAAACCTGGTGAAACTGCTTATGTTTCTTGGATTTTCTCACCGCTTGAAGCCAAAACATACTCGGTAGGTGTCAATATTTGATTATTTGTCTCTATAGTCTGTTTTCTCTAGGTTCACACATAGTTCAGTTAAATTTAGATACAACACAAGCTCGTCGTGTCTAGTTATGTATGTGCCAAATATTAGGGTGTCAAAAATTGTTTTCAAATTTTATAATACAGTTGATAAAAACTTGGATGCAATGCAGTTGTCACTGCAGTATCTTCAATTATCGTCTCACTATAAATCATTTTTGTTGAAATTTTGATTTTCCAGGAAGCCAAAACATTTTGAAGCAATTTTCTCATTTGTTTGAAACGATATTTGTAATAAAGGATGACTCAAAGGAACTGCAAGTTTTGACAACTCACACAAATCTTAATTACTTTACGAGCTTTGAAGTGCTTTAATTTGCAATTGTTTCAAAGACTAAGTTTTTCCTAGAGATACAGTTTAACCTCGATAAATCGAATTCGGTTATCTCGAACTGTCCACTGTCTCGAACAATTTAATAATAGACCTAATCTGCCAAGGTTTGTATGCACCCAATTTAAGTCAAGTGATCAATCTCTTGATAAAACCTTTTTTGATTTCCTTAACATATTTCATGCCATGAAAACTTATACCATAAATGCAAAAAGTAGAATGATACTAAAACTTCCCAAGAGTATGGTCATATGACTTGAAATGGGTAAAACAAACCTTGGTGGATTTGGTCTGTTCTCCTCATTTAGTATACTGGTATTGCTGCGGTTATCTGGAAACTTCGCTGTCTCCAACAAATTTTAATTTCTCCTGAGAGTTAGAGATCTCCTCAAGCGGGGTTCAACTGTACGACACATTTTAGTACTAGCTCTTTGCAGAATGATGTTGTTTGTCCAGTTCTTGCAGTTCTGGAGGTATATTTTCAAGTTCTGTATCTCGTATATTCTTATTTTTAGATTGATATAATGGTGCATGTGACTGGAGGTGAAAGCACCTTTGTCACTTTCACTGGTATTGGCTATGACCCATCAGTCATGGGACCAACGATGAGTCTCTCTGATAGCGCAGAAGATGGATTGCCAAAGAAACAACTCATTCCAGTTGCTGAGCAGGTAAAACAAATTTGATTGACACAGTATGACTTAGGATTTTGTTATTGAGAAACTATCCTAGAAAACTCCTTGTAATTGATGTCCATTTTTGACACATACGTTTAACAGGTAGCCAAACTTAGCTTTGGTTTTACCGGTGTATTGCTTTTCGCATCAATCAGTAGGCATGCGAGAAGCCTATCATACGTCGCTGTTGTTTAGTATGAAATTCAATCACAATTTTCTTTATTACCATAGCTTGATAATCAGATTCAAGAAGGATTTGATTTTCTAAACCTCTCAGTACACGATTAAGCGTTTAGCTCAGTGTTGTTGCTTTTTTCAGCTGCTTTATTTGTCAGAAGAAAGAATATCATTTGACAACGTCCCAGTGTTAGCCAAAGCCAGGCGACTGATATTTGTGAAAAATGTTTCTAACAAGTTTGCAATATCATTTAGATGGTTACTGGAAAATTCTGCGGCAAGTGAGGTAAGGGAATGAAGTCAAAAGTATTTATAAGATTAGTTTTATCGCTTCATGTGACTCTCTTTCGCCAAATATTAGAAATCTGCTGGTGTCCCAAAAAAGTCAACACGGTTCAAAATTACACTCATTACATAAGTCTCAGTATCGCTCATTGAATTGGATGGTTATAGATTAAAAACATTGAACGAATACAAGGAATCACGTCGTAAGTCTATTCAAAAATAAAAAAATTCGAATACAAGATCAATCTTTAATTGTTTCTTTTGTCTTAGATTAGGACCAAATTATGTTTCTATCTAAGAATTACCTTTTTTGATAGGATTAAACTGCAGATAGGGCTGTTGTGAGAGCTGCCTGGTTTTGAAGCATACTGCGAAAATGTGCAGATGATTATTGCATTGCTTCCTTTGTTTATATTAAGCATTGTTTTTGGTCTTAAATGTTGGAAAGAAATGTACACTGTCATGATAGATTTCAATGTAGGTAAAGATCGCAAAATTATTTTTAATTATTTCTGTTAGTCAAGAATTGCAAAGTCTCTCAAAGAGTATATTTCAAAATATGGTTTTCAAGATGTTATCATCTACTCGTTATAGTTAATGACCTGAGCTATATGGTGCAGTCTAAATAGGACAAAGGAACACCCAAATGCGCTATTGTTTCTTTTGGCTTTGCTTTCTTTGGACACGCGTCAGATTATCAAATATTATACCGGGTGTCCCAAAAAAAAGTATACGGATTTGGTTGGCTCCAGCGATGTGAATTTAGCTTTAATCGATGGCTAATTACTCTAAAAATGTTCCTCGATAGTTAACTTGAACATGGATACCTCGTTTGTTGGTATTGGTGCTTTGAAAGCAGACATATTAACCTCGAAAGCTAAAATTTACATCCTCGTGCAAACCAGAGCTTTGGCCTTTTGGCCTAAACAAATTCTTGAGGCACAGCGAATAAATCAGCGATAGCCTTGATAAAATTTGAATAATGTTAGATCTTATTATATTCTGTTTGCCCAGAAGTCATCCCCCAATCACCCATTGGGCAATTTCTTGATTTTTCTTTGATTTCAGTTTTCAATTTTGATGTGCTTTAAGAATTTGCTTAGGCCAAAATGCCAAAGCTCTGGTTTGCACGTGGGTACAAATTTGAGCTTTCAAGATTGATACGTCTACTCTCAAAGCACCAATACCAACAAACGAGGTATCAATGTTCAAGTTAACTACAGAGGAACATTTTGAGAGTGATTAGCCATTGATTAAAGCTAAATTCACATCGCTGGACCCAACCAAATCTGTATACTTTTTTTGGGACACCCGGTACAACGCTTTGAAAAATATCGAAAGAACCACAACCTAGAAATTAAGTAAGAAAAATAGTAGAATATTCAAGAAAAGTTTATGAAGCTCTGCAATATGGCTTCAAGCTAAAGTCTGTAGCTTTTTTAGTTTATGATTTAGCAATTTTATGACGTCACAACTTCAAAACTAGCAGAAATAGAAAAACTCTGTAATTCTGAAGAATATCAAAGATCTGCATTCTAGAATTACGATAAATTATATCAACTTCCGTTCAAGCCATTCAATCACAAAATTATTGATAAAATGTTCAGATGACAGAGAACGGTTTCTGCGCTCATCAGAAACTGATGTTAGGATACCATTACTGAAAATAATCAATGGCCAAAAGGCTTTTTCTCATCGCGGTGCAAAAGTCTGGAACAGTCTAGAAAGAGAGACAAAATTGGCACCCTCCCTGAAAATCTTCAAAGAACAACTATAGAAGGGGGTGTAACTTTAATTTCATTTTTACGTTATTTTTCATAGATTTTGTATTATATTATATTGTAAATTAGGTATATTAATTTCTTTTGTTCTTAGTTTAGTGCTTTCGTTTAAACAGGTCGGTTTGAAAAACATATCTTGATATGAAACTTATAACCTGTATAAATATTTTAAAATTAAAAATTAAAAAATGAATCCAGAGAAAGAATACCCCACCCACCTTTAGAAGATTCAGCCCCGATCTTTTCATCATTAGCCTGAACTCACGTTATTTTTATCCAGTAAATCTTCATGTATGATGAAATTCTTTTAGGTGATGTCAATTGAGCCTTCTCATGGGTACATTGAGGCACTAGAGTTTCTGATATGCAAGGTAAGGAACGAAGATTATCTTGTCCTTCCTCGTTGGAAAACATAATCAAAGTTTACCTACCAGATGAGTAAAAAATGTACTACCAATTTAAAATCATACCTCACAGCTTGTAGTGACGACTAGAAGTTCTGTAACGATTTGCCAGACCAGGAGCGCATTGGATATTTTCCAATACTATACCGAGTGACTTAAAAAATGTCCCCCTGTTTGAACAATCATTGCAGCAAATGTATTTCCGCTCCGCTACGATCCTCAAAAGTGATTTTTCTAAGAGCCAAAAGATTGAAATATGTGTTGTATTTTTTGCAAGTTTCAAAGTAATAATCTCTTGGTAAATTCGAAAAATTCAAAACATCAGTCCTGCAGAACAGCCGGAGAATGGCCTAAAAATGCACGAGGAAAGGCATCTCAAACAATAGACACGCAACTCGTTAGTTTCCCTTGTTTTAATAATGCTTATTGTGGATTATTCAGAGCGTTAAACGAGATGTCAATTTTATTTTCAGTTTCAGGTTCAGGTTCATTGTATCATTTTATTAGTTATGCTAATTCTCAAAAGAATTTCAATGGCTTTCAAAAGATCTGAAAGATTTGATTGTGCGTTTTAGGCCATTTTTCGCCTGTTCTGCAAGACTGATTTTTGGATTTTTGTCAAAGTTTTAAATTTACCACGAGACAATTATTCTTGAAATGACAAAAAAGCATAGAATGCACTTTGATCTTGTACCTGTTAGAAAAATCAATGTTTATGATTATAGCACAAGTACTTTTGCTGCTAGCCTGCATGCAGACTATACTTTTCCACTGCGAAGCAGTGCCAACGTTGATCTTGTATACAAGACAGTACACTGCGAAGCACTATGCGCAGGTGGTTAAGGTCAGTCATTCAAAACAGCATGGCCGCTCACGCAACTATTGACACACAAAAAACACAAATTAGGCGAGTAAATTATATGTTTCCTCGTGCGCTTGGTGAGAGTGGGGCATTGGAACTGTGAATATCATAAGCTATCACAGAGTGCGAGTTCGGTATTGCATTATCATCTTCCTTGTATCTATTTTTTAGGTGACATTCTTGTCAAAGGGTCCTCCAGAAATTTACGATTTGGATTGTATTTGTGAGGTAAGTACCATCATTGTGTGAAGATTTGGAACAGTCTTGATTTAAATTCTTCTCAACAGTTAGGCGTTACAATTCATCTTAGGCCTGGTTCAAACGTCGTACTTTTCATGCGCCGAACTTAATGCGAGTTTAGGTCGACCCAAATCCAGTAAAAACTGTAAAAAGTATCCAGTACAGACGTTGTTTTGTGGTGAAGAAACGTCGTAAACTTTTATCAAAGGTTGTTTGGTTTCGTATTCAATTATTGATGTCTTAGATTTGCGAGCTGAAAAGTCTTCTTTACGTTTGTGGCATATAAGATGACAGTGATTTGAAGAGGTTCTAGTGACCTCCTTAAGACAAAATCATTTCATTATCCACCCTCGGCGAGCTTATCCTATTTGAAGATAGTTGTCTAGGGTTGCTACTTGGGGCGCTGGTTCCAGGTGATAATATACCTTAGAATAAAAGCGCGTTAGAATTGGGCAACGCATTTTCAAACTCCTTTCAAATGCACTTTTAATGAGCTGTCGCTTCTTGAATGGAATGAAATGGAATGAACATTTTTTCACTCCATCCAGATGTCGAGGGTGCCGAAAAAATCTCGAAATTGAGGCGAAAATAATGTCGACGCGTTTTTTTTCGCAGTTTGAATGCATTTTTAACGCCCTTTTACTTTTTGTGAACCATTTTCTTAGCTTCTTTCTTGTGGCGTTTTTGGAAGAGGCAGACACCTATCAAGAATAGCTCCAATCTCAAACCATCCTTTTCTCTGCAGGTTACAAATGAGACGTTAATGGCAAAATACAACAAGGAGCTTCTTGACTGGCACAACCGAGAAGAGGAGAAAAAACTGCACTTCACTATTACAGAATCCGACCTCGATACAACAAAGAATAGACCGGGTTCTGGGCCTACCAAGTTAAAATCGATAGACGATTCCAAGAAACTGTACAGATCAGAATCAGATCTCAGGAAGTATGGTGCACTTCCACCTATTGGATCGGAAAAGACAGCGTCTAAGAATACGCTCGCTGAAGCGGACCCCCAGCCGCAACCTCCTGAATCATTCATTGTTCATTTGGGAATTACAGCAAAAACGCATTCGATCGAAGAATTTTATTCAAATTTCATCCATCTTGTTGATTGCTTTTTCATCAAAGGGTAAGTTTAATGAGATTACAAACTCTAACAGACGTTCGACTTGTATTTTAGTCCTTTTAAAAGAACGGTAAGTAATTTAGATTCGCCCGTATAGCTGAAAGAAGGCAGTGTTGATCTTATGATGAATAGTGTAGTGTATCGATGATACATCTCGTGAATACATTCATAGAAATATGCCACATCGTGGTGTTATAACTCATAAGAAAGTTCTCTTGTTTGAAAAATAATAGCAGCAAAAGTATTCACTCTATTTTAATTGAATTTGCTTCATTTAATAGCTAAAAGACTGAAGTGTTTTGTGTGAAATTTCAGTTGCCTTCATATAAGAGCTACCTACTTAATTTTCAATTTTACATATTTTTATTCGTGAAGAAACGTAAGGCCGGAAGAGTTGGTAAAAAACCTCTCGAACAGAAGAGAAAAAATTGGTGAAGTAATCTGCAATTTCATGAGTGGGGTTTAATTTAAACTTCAATGTAGAGTTGGATTTTTGTTTAGCAGCTTTTTTCACAACAACCTAACTCTGTATGTTAATTGTTCAAAGACCTGCGAGGTATGCCTATTGCAAAGGCCCCTTTTATAATCGGAGAAAGGGAAATATCAAGTTCCGGACTCTATGGCTTTGTCTACGTTAAAGACCCATTTTCAACCACGATCCTTTGTGCATCGAATGAAAAGCAAGGCAAAGAGACCCTGGACCAGAAACGACTTTCAGATAATCTGAAAGTCGACTTTGGATTCCTTCTTGGCGCCAAAGTCGACTTTCAGATTATCTGAAAGTGAAGAATCATGGTTAGCAGAGGGTCTTTAAAGGCACACTGTTGTGAATGTGATTGGTTAGATGTTAGAATGAATCATTAGNGGATTTTTGTTTAGCAGCTTTTTTCACAACAACCTAACTCTGTATGTTAATTGTTCAAAGACCTGCGAGGTATGCCTATTGCAAAGGCCCCTTTTATAATCGGAGAAAGGGAAATATCAAGTTCCGGACTCTATGGCTTTGTCTACGTTAAAGACCCATTTTCAACCACGATCCTTTGTGCATCGAATGAAAAGCAAGGCAAAGAGACCCTGGACCAGAAACGACTTTCAGATAATCTGAAAGTCGACTTTGGATTCCTTCTTGGCGCCAAAGTCGACTTTCAGATTATCTGAAAGTGAAGAATCATGGTTAGCAGAGGGTCTTTAAAGGCACACTGTTGTGAATGTGATTGGTTAGATGTTAGAATGAATCATTAGCGATGCCTTCCCCAAATAAAGGGAGTCTGATTATTATCATCCTAATGAATTATGATGTATAGTTTGAAATTACTGAAGCTTGCCTAATTATATTATTTTTCAATGTCTTAATATCCAATCAGCTCCACGACAAGGTGCCCTTAGTGTCGAAAAAATCTCTGGACACTGCTTCGATCAGCTTAGCTCCTCATTGTTCCTAAAAACTACCTTCGGGTGCTTGGTAGAAAATAAAATAAAACAAAACAAACTATACTGACTCTTTCTTGGCTGAATGTTTGATACCACGAGCTTCACAAGTTACGTTGATATTTGACGAAAGATTGTTTCTTTTCCAGTGACTCTTCGCGTAAAGCCAAGCCAAAGATCGAAACAAAACCGAAACCAAAGAACATGACGTGTACAAAAGAAGAGTTTGATACCATTGAAAGCATCTTGCCATTATTGATCAAGTAGGTGATCCTTATTACTTTAGCAGGATGAACTAAGAGGCCCTTTGCGTTAGAAATTTTAGCCCGTGCTAAACTCAACACGGGCTGAGTTTTGAAAGCATCGCTTATTTTGTTTTGCGTTTACAGGAAATTTTAATGCAGATTGGGTCACATGATATGAATGCGGTCACAAATAATAGAAACAGTGGGCTGCCAGTATCCCAAAATGCAACGATTTGATTTCAACACGCCCCGAGCTGAAATTTTTCTCTGTTTACATAAAAAATTCCAATAATCTCAAGTCGTGCTGAATTTCAGCACGGGCTGAGTTGCTGAGTTGAGTTCAGCCCGTGTTGAATTTCAACTCGGCCTCTCTCGTGTAATTGTGTTGAACTCAACACAGGTTGAAATGCGGCAGATTTGCTAAATCAACGAGTGGACTTGCCGATGACATCTTGAAGAAAGAAAGGACGACTTGTTTCCAACAGCTCAAAGCTGGATAGCCGGATGGCTTTAGGTCCAGCAGGCGGTACTTTTTATGCTAATTCTTGACCAGTAGCAATGATGACTTCGAATTGCTTGCGGTTGTTGGGTCCTATTGAAAGGAGTGCTATTTTAGGACGTTCAAGAAGTCTTTTTGTAGGAAGAAGGGGTTGCTAACCTGATATGCACAGTTTTCAATTTCAACTCCTTATTATTCTCAGATATGAGTGACAAGGTTTTATTCATAGACGGCTCTTGTTTTGAGAGATTTTACCTTCAGCTAATGACCCTCATTTTTGCAGACGTTGATAGTACTCTTTTACTGTATAAGGTTAATTTTTTCTTGCTTTAGGGACCTTCTAGACGATAAAGATTTCGAAGAAACAATAAAGAAGATTAAAAATGAACCCGTCCCGTATTTTGGAATGCTAGATAACGATGAGCAAGAAAGTCCGCCTGCTGCTAAAGAGAGCGAAAGACAAGTAGCTGACGAGCTGGAAGGCAGTCAAGCAGTTGACGAGCTGGAAGGAAGTAATGAAAATAGAGAGCAACCCCAACCAGAAACAACTAGCAAAGAAGATCCCACCTCAGAAAATCTCCCTGAGGAACCCCAGGTATTAATTTGAAAGAGAAAATTCATATCCAGTCAGGCACAAAGCATTCAGATATCTTACACCCTAGTAGGCCCTATTCAATGTAGACGCTGATGTTCTGGTAGTTGTTCCTCACAATTTCTCAGCAACTTAATTATACTGCAACTGCTTATTCGGTTCAAGGAATTTCTAGATATTAACGAATAAAAACGTCATTTTTGGAAAGCATGGTTATATTTGCATTTTGAATTATACGAGCCAGCTTAAAGGTCGGTTTACATTGTCCTTTTCCCATGCCTTTTTTCGATAATTGCTCAACGATTCTAAACGGTAACAGTGTAAAAGGGTTGAAAACTACGAACTTACGTTCAAGAGTTATGAGCCTGCTCTCATCTTTCAACATAGTCAAATCTACAGCACAATAGACCTTCTCGATACTCTGCAAACGAGTCTGGATCGAGTCTCCATCTTTATACATATTCAAAAATTCGACTAATGTCTACAAAAGGTTTGAAGAATATATCGGTCGATCCAGACTCTTTTGCAGAATAGATAAAGATCTATTGCTAGTCTTTTTTGTCGTTGGTAAATCCTTATTATGCATTAGAAAGGAGCATGAGCTTCTCTAATTTCTGAAATTCTCTTCCAAGCAGGATCAGCCTGGTGCTGTTGGTGTTGTCGATGACGCAGCAATCGCGGTGTCCGCTGACGAGGAGAAACCAGAAGATGCAACTGTGGAGGAGACGACGGTGTGTCATTCAATAGATGAATATTTAAATATTTTCCCAGTGCAGTACTCTATAAGTTTCAAAATTTTGTGGTTAAGTTGTTTCGAATTAAACCGTTTAAACTTTGGTTAGATCTGTTTCGAATCCCGTTTTAGATCATACTGTATCATCTTTTGACTACCCATGCAATTTTTGCCTCCCCTGAAGTTTTACTATCCATCTTGTCAGCTGTCATAAATTTCTTGGTAGACGTTTTGAACATCCAAAAAGTAGTAACATATTTTTGAAATTCTACCCTTTTGTTATTTTATATACTAAGGAAAATTGGTTGTTGCTATATCGTATCTTCAAGTTCTTGTTTCTTCCGACCTGTGGCTTCTATGTTGTCACAAAGCTACTAGACGTGTCGAAGTGCATTTTACCATGCTGACTGGAACAAAACTAATTGTTTACCTTGACCAAAATGGTTTCCCTGTAATTTGATAACTTTCATATTTATTTAACAACTTTTGGTAGCTTCATGAAGCTCCATTGTCTCTCTTTCCTTCTTTGTTTTTATCCTTTTTCTGTTACCTTCCTTCCCTTTCTCGGGATTTCTAATGAGTTCATCTTCTTATCAGGTTCCAGAGGAAATCTCCCAGTCTGATGAGCTACGCAGTATCAAAGGCGAAGAGGTTGCTTCCTTACTTAAAACAGAAGAAATAGATCCAGCTCTAGCAGAGAGACAGAAGCTAAAGAGGTAAGTTGGACGTAATCAATTATCACGAATTTCGTTGTATGTGATAAGTACAGGTTATTAATTGTTCTCCTTGGTAAAGCTGGTTTCTCATTCTCGGTATGAAGTAATTTAAATTGTTCATAGAATCGCCACAATGAAGATTTTCTCCAATCTTTACGAAATACCCATAGGCCACGAGCTTGGCACACCAAAATGCTTTGTTTTTAATTCCAAAGATTCTGTGCAAGGAATTTATTTTCAGGATTATTTGATGCAATTTTTGAAATACAGGATATCTGAAAGAGCATGTTTGGAGCTGGCAGCCAAAACAACGCTGTACATCTGAAAATAGTAATGATATATAAAATCTGCATTCTGGAATTACAGTTATTTCCTAATTCGTCCAACTCAATCAAAAATTACTTTATTTACTTATCAACACTACTTTATAACTAACGCTAAGATACAACCAACAATTGATATCTTATAGTACAGTATGGTCAGTCTAGCGATTCTGAGCCAGATTTCGAGCTCCCAAAACAAAATCCCTCATCAAATATAATCAAATATCAAGGTTCCAAAGGATGGGAGGGCGGGGTGGAGTTGTAAGTCATACTTTCAGAATCACTATCGAC
>REGM01000283.1:61628-85620 GCA_004194415.1 Aurelia aurita | reverse complement strand
GATGTAATAACCATTTACACTAGCCTTTTAAAGAATCGACACCTAGACCTAGAGGTTGCTTAGTGGTTTTTCTTCCGATAACTGGCTTCTTATAAACTGACTGTTTAAGAAAAACGAGTGTACAAAACTTTGTAAACCTTTTCTGGGCTTTTCTGCCAACACAATCTATGAGCAGCATTTGAAAAAGATGTATGTCGCAAAAAAACTTGTTAATGCCCTGACCAATGTTGAAAATATTGTTATTCATGCTGAACCCTTGCGCTGAACCTATCGAGAGGGGTGCATCACTCCCTCAAAAGCGTATGAAATTTCTAAAAGAATAAAAAGATCTCTGGAGGATTTTAGCGATTTCTCTGGAAAACAAAAGTTCTGTAAAAAGTGTGCGAGATTTCTAGCGAGTGATTTGCTCCTTGGAACCCATAATACCTCACTTTATTTAGAAACCTTATCGAAGCAACTTCATAGAAAGTTATCCTTGTTTTGTTTCAGTTCTGATGAGTTGAGCCATCTACTTGACGAAGTATTCGGGAACACTATTTTCAATCTCATGTCTGAAGCAAGTAGAGGAGAGATCAATCTGACAACAAGGCCCAGACTTATTGCTCTGCCTCCAAGTGCCAAAGGTGCAAGAAAGACGTAGTTTAAACAAGTTATTGGTTGTAAAGTTTTGTAAAATCATATTATAAATACCGTAAAAGCTCTATTAAGTCCCCAAGAGGGGAGCTTATATAATTTCGGAGACTCCAGAGGGGGCTTACTAGAGAGGGGGCTTATTCGTAAGTTCAAATGATAGCTTGAATAAGAGATAGATTTTTATGTCTTTCACCTCATATTTTGTGGAATCAAAGTACAATTTTGCGAATCAAATACATGTTGAATTCAAAATCATATGAAATTTACATCTAAATTTGTTTTATCTAAGTAAATGGAGATCTTTGAAATCGTCTTGCATTGGATACTAGAGATACTAAATCCTTATTTATAATTTTGGCTCAAAAAGGAGGGGCCTATTAGAGAGGGGGCTAAATAGAGATTTTACGGTAAGCTTGTTTCCAATTCAAACATGTATATTTATCAGCTTACTTGATATAAGTTTTGTCCTACGTTGTGTACATTTATGATTGCTTTACAGTTTGTTTGTGATGTTGTAATATTAGGATATAAAGGCAATCATGCGTATATAGAATAATATTTATGTTTTTCCGTACACAAAGCACTTGTGCATATTCGTGTTTTGGACTTGCGCAAGTCGTCTTGAAAGAAAAAGAAAAGGGCGACTTGTTTCAAACAGCTCCTCGTGAGACGTATTGCGCGGTAAATATCTACTGGGGAAAATCAAAGTCGTGAATGCCGTGAATTGCAAAGGGTTGCAAAATCGTCTTAACTATTTTAACCCAGGCACTGTGATCCAGGGCATCGAATAAATACCGAAATTTGAAATTTTAGATTCCTAATAGATTTTGGGCTTCCGTCACGTAGTATGACCTAGGAGTTCTTGTGCTGCAAACATTTTCAAGATTGGTCAACAGAAAGCGGAGATATTGATTTTTAAAGTTGGACCTAAATTAGTCCTTTGTTTATTGACAACCTGTTTACTAACTGCTTTGATCGCACTTTACAACTTCCTTTTTCTAGGCTCAGACTTGACAGATCTTTTCCATTTTAGTCTTATTTCGATCCTCTAAATGTGTGCTTCAAGGCAACGCTAAGCATGTTCAAATATGTTTCCTTTTTGTGACCGTTTTTAGACAATTACATGATGGTACTTTTCTAAAAAATTTCTGTCTTCAAAAATCAGTTGTAAAATTCAAACCTAAATACAAAAAATGTATGTTTCGCTATTCAAAAATTAGAAACACCTTTGTAGCAAGTTTCTACCAAAGGGATCGTGCCAATTCGTTCCCAAAAAATTTCTGTTGCTATTTTCATTTTAGTAGTTTTGAATTTGATTTCTACATTTTTGGAGGTTTGCACCACTAAACTTTAACAAACATCCAATAAAAAGCCTGAATGTGACTGGACCTCACTTAGATGACAAACCCACATAATAATGAAGCTTTGAGGCCTTTTGCAAAGCATTATTTCTCAAAAAACTAGTCCAGTTTACAAATAACGAATTCTTTAAGGGGCAAATGACGACAAAATACTATTTGTGGCTTAAAAATGTTTCACTTGCCGCTTTAGAACGCGTACTTGCATCATTTTTAAACAAAGGAAAGGCTTTCCATTTTACTTTATTTAATTTTCATCACAAAATGTGCAAAAATGTCAAAATCATGTACCAAACTCGTGAAATGAAAATTGTCATAGAACATTTTTAGGTATGAATTGGCACGATCCCTGTGGTAGAAACTTGCTACAAAGGTGTTTCTAATTTTTGACATTTTTTGAAGAGCATAGCAAAACATACATTTTTTGTATTTAGGTTTGAATTTTACAATTGATTTTTGAAGACAGAAATTTTTTAGAAAAGTACCATCATGTAATTGTCTAAAAACGGTCACAAAAAGGAAATATATTTGAACATGCTTAACGTTGCCTTGAAGGACACATTTAGAGGATCGAAATAAGACTAAAATGGAAAAGATCTGTCAAGTCTGAGCCTAGAAAAATGAAGTTGCAAAGTGCGATCAAAACAGTGCCATCCCTCTACAGGTTATGTAAACAAAGGACTAATTTAGGCCCAACTTTAAAAATCAATATCTCCGCTTTCTGTTGACCAATCTTGAAAATGTTTGCAGCACAAGAACTTTTATGTCATACCACGTGACGGAAGCCCAAAATCTATTTGGGATTCGGAACTTTATTTTTTGGCATTTATTAGATAAAAAGAGCCTAATGGATCACAGTGCCAGGTATCAAAATGTTAACCAAGTCACAACGTAATCTGTTAGAAAACCCCTAGAAAACTTAGTTCTTGTGAAAAAAACTGGGTTTTTCTGAAATACTTAGTTTTCTGGCGCGCGCGAAATGCACGAAAATCAGAAAACCCGCTTTTCTCAAGTAAGGGACAGTGCAAAATTTATTTTATAACATGGCCGGTGCAAAACGCAACGGGGCAACTACTTTTTTAGAGCTTGTGGGGAACGGGGTCAACACTTTTTATTGGNTATGCTAGGCCAATGTTTGTTTCATCCCCAGACCAGACCTGCGCGCGCTGCGCAGATTAATCACCTGCTATTTTTTTCTCAAAACCACCGAGCCCAAAACCCCCAAAACGCCACAAAAAGCAGTTTTCCTGAACTGCTGCACCCTAATGAATGTTTCTTCTAGCCATGATTGCAAAAACTTTCTTCCTCTAAGCCATTTTCTGTTCGTTTGGAGATGCAAAAGAGGGCAGAAGATCTTGTAAGGGACAGTGCAAAATTTATTTTATAACATGGCCGGTGCAAAACGCAACGGGGCAACTACTTTTTTAGAGCTTATGGGGAACGGGGTCAACACTTTTTATTGGGCAAATAAGTACGGGGCAGTGACTTTTTTATGAGCTCAAGGTGTAGTTTGGATATAAAATTGTTCATTTTGAAGACGAAATTGTAAATCATGCAAGGTGAGAAGTGCTTGAAGAGATGTGTATAAAATGATGTAGAATTTCCATGTCAATTGTCTGCAAGAACGGTTCATCATTCACATCTTCTCGTCTTCAAAGTCAATATTTTGTTGACCAGGCTAGTAAGAACAAGAATTGATTTTGTAATGGTCATTACTCATTAGCAAATTCATCTTTCGTACTATATAACATCTAATGCTCACGAATACGGGGCAGATACATTTTTTTAAGGAAAGGGTGACGGGGCAGTTGGTTTTTTTGCAATAGTTTCATACGGGGTAAGCAGATTTTTTTGCAAGAATTTTTGTTCTCCACCGGCCATGTAATATAATAAATTTTGCGCTGTCCCTTATGTCAAGAAAATAAGTTGAATCTTGGGCAATATCTGACTGTGAACTCAAATCAGCCTATCCTTTCAACAAGAATTGTTATTACTGTAATATTGATACAGGCTAAATGTATTACCTTCACTGGAAAAACAAAAAACTGAGTCCGGATTGTGTTCTTGAATCAAGGTATTATTTCTTGATAAGACCTTGTTCTAAATCTGAAACAAAACTTTTCTAGATATAAGATATTTACTGGAATGTAAGAAATATTTTCNAAGACGAAATTGTAAATCATGCAAGGTGAGAAGTGCTTGAAGAGATGTGTATCAAATGATGTAGAATTTCCATGTCAATTGTCTGCAAGAACGGTTCATCATTCACATCTTCTCGTCTTCAAAGTCAATATTTTGTTGACAAGGCTAGTAAGAACAAGAATTGATTTTGTAATGGTCATTACTCATTAGCAAATTCATCTTTCGTACTATATAACATCTAATGCTCACGAATACGGGGCAGATACAATTTTTAAGGAAAGGGTGACGGGGCAGTTGGTTTTTTTGCAATAGTTTCATACGGGGTCGGTAAGCAGATTTTTTGCAAGAATTTTTGTTCTCCACCGGCCATGTAATATAATAAATTTTGCGCTGTCCCTAAACAGACTGTTTCTTTATCATTGAAATTTTTGTGGAAAAGTGAACTTTGCAGAAAACTGTTGAGGCTGTTGAGGTGTGAGGAAGGAAAAATCATAGCTGAAGAACACATTGAATGAACACAAGGATGATCGACAGATACAGATAATAAAGTTTTGCTTTTGTGACTTGGCGCCACGTTACTAATGATAACAAACACAGGGAACCAAAGGACAAAGATCGTTGCTGTGGGCCTAAGCAGAGCAGAAAAAAGCAAGCAGCACAGCAAGGAAGGCTGCTGAAAAACTATCGTGATATTTGAAGCATATTGCGAACATGGCAGGCTCAAAGGGATTAGTAAAAGCAATCATAGTAGTTGGAGGACCACAGAAAGGTACTCATCTTTACATTTTAAAGCTAATCTGTTCATTTTATCAACAAGTTTGGTAAGCTGGACGAAGAAGTAGTCTAGAATAGAAGGCCCACCCCACTCCTCTCCTGATCTCCCTCCTTGCACATGAAATCTACTTTTAATAAAGTAGTCCCATAATTTATGTACTAGACAATGTACTCTTTCAGACTTCGTTCTCATACTACTCGTTTAAACATTATCTGGTATCACAATCAATTGAAAGGGAAAGGTCTTAACTTATAGAAAGAGTCGAGTTTTATTTTGGGAGAATTTTGAAACTTAAAAAAAAGAGGTTTTATGTGCATGATCTGATGCATATCTTAGACTTATAGTATGAGATAAGACTGACCATATTCAATGATAATTTGTCCACAAAACATGTTTATATCAGCCATTTCTCATTTGGCACCCAGACTGGAAATTTTGCCTTGCACCCGCTGCTGATCTGGTCTGCACAAAATAATACACCATATATATAGGCTAAAATGTTCTGTTTGTTGTTTTTCAGAACTTGCCTGCTGAGTTTTAAACTTGTCTGGTTATGAAAATGACAGTTTTTTGTCTGACTTGTGAATTGAGCTGTGAATTAATATCACTTCAATTCTTGTCAAGAATGTAAGGTCTCTTTAGACCAGTGTGAGAAGCAAACGCACCAGCAAAGCAAGACCCATTATTCAAAAGAAAAAAGGGTCTACAAAACAAAGAGCAAAAGCTTGCTACGGGTGCCCAATTAATTGTTTCAATCCTCTATTCAAATAATATGTGAGATTCATCTCAACGAAGGCAACCTAATTTTAGTTCCAGAAATCTGGAACCTGCAGTAGCAAGCTTTTGCTCTTTGTTTTGTAAACCCTTTTTTCCTTTGAATAGTGGGTCTACTCGTAGGCTAAGCAAGACCTGGACTTGCTACAAGGGGCTACAAGTCTTGCCCGGTTATATATAAAATAAAGCCTGATAATAAGAAAGAAAGGAACTACCGTATGAGCGAATCCAGAGGAGTTTCTCACTTCAATTGTGGTTCTTTCTTTCATATTACCAGGTGAGACTTGTAGCAAGTCTAAGCAATGCCTTGGCAAATTTTTTTCTCATAAGTTTTGACCAGTGGCGGACTGGCTCAGAATTTTTCACCGGCCATGGAGGACTTAAGGGGGCCCTAGTGGGTGTGGTCAAATTTCGTTACAATCAGCGGCATGGCTAGTGGAAATTAAGTAGAGGTACTAAAATGAGGGGGTCTGGGGGCGAAGCTCCCAGGAAAATGTTTGAGGACACTCCTTCTACTTTGGCTTAAAACACTTCTAAAATCCCTTGTTTGCCAGTGCTAAAATAGAATTTTGACCATTTTGTAACAGATTTTTTATAAATTAGCATCCCACATCATTTTCTTCATTAAAAGAATACACTGCTACATTTCCCCAACGTTGAACTAAGGCTCGTGCTGCAGATTATAACTAATCGATTGTTAAATCCCTGTAAATTCGCAATAACTTTTTAAGTTAATCCTGAAAAGAACTTGAACATTGGTGCCATGTTTATTGATATTGGTGCTTCCAAAGTTGAATATTATTCTTTAAAGTTAAAATTTGACTCCACCTCCAAACCAGAGCTTTGGCATCTCAGGCATCTATAGTGAGATGTGATGTCCATTATTCGACAGGGGACATCAAAGAGAAAAATTTGTCTTTTTTGCAAAAGGGGCCCTTTTTCAGTGAAAAGGGGGCCCTTTTTGCTATATTTTGATGGGGGCCAGTCCGCCACTGGTTTTGACTTCTTGTGTCTCTACAATATACTTTAAAAGCTTATTGCCTCTTATAGTAGAACTAATATAAAGGGTGCATTAAAAACTTTGTTCTTGTAACTGTTGATTTTACTGTATTTTTTCAAACAGGAACTAGATTCAGACCCCTTTCCTTTGATGTTCCAAAGCAATTATTCCCAGTTGCTGGAGTGCCTCTTATTCAACATCACATTGAGGCTTGTACTAAGGTAAGTAATTCCATATTTATTTCTTAGATATTTTATTAAATGACACACACCAAGAACACCAGCCACCTAAGAGTGAAGGGGTACAAAAATGTATATGAACTTTGATTATTGTGTTAAAAACATATCACCTCACTATTTTTGGCTGGTTACACTTTTTTCTTCAAATTGAGTCGACATAGGTATTTTGAGTGGCAAATATAAATAGGCTAAAGAAAACGCCTACACGTCCATTATTTCTTTAGTTATGAAACAACACATGCCAAGGTTATCAAATAAATTACAGGCTATTTTTACCACTTGGCCTGGGCCAGCTTGCTACAATGGCCTTTGGCTATTCTACAAATAGATCTGAATCAAGCAATATTTTTATACATTTTGTAGAAATCTGACAACTTTTCAAATGAACTTTAGCGATAGAACTTTAATATCACTCAATTGAGCCTTTCAAATAGAAATGTATAGAAATATGGCTTGATCCAGGCTCTTTATTTTATAGAATAGCCAAAAGTTATATTGTTTGGTCAAGCATCAGGCTTACTAACACTTGTGCTATTGAAACTATTCAGAAATTTACACCCAGTCTCAACCTGGATGTTCCGTAAAAAGGTTTGATACAAATTGTATAAATGATCGTTTTTACTTAAGCGAGTTCACAGACTGTTCTATCTATGAATCTGATGATAATTTCATTGCCTCATTGAATTCATTAATGATGGGATATCCATCTAAGTTTAATTTTATTGTACCAGCTATGCTTTGAGAGACAATATTGTGCTTAATACAGTATACTGTATGTCATTGTGGTTTTCAAATATTTCATTTTTAGGTTGATGGTTTGACGGAGATTATATTGCTTGGGTATTATCAGGCAAATGAACACCTTGCAGGATTTATTGAACAAATGAAGAGAGAATCTGGCATCTCTATAAGGTAGATGTTATCCTGGAGTTCCTTAGAACGTTTAACATTTTGATACATGTATTTTTTGTGGTTTCTTGCCATTTTCTATTTTAGCAAAATGTTAATTGTTAGTTTGAGTCATACGGAATGCTTGGGGTTTTCAAATATAGTTCTGTCTTAATAGACAGAAGCTCATTTTATACTACAAAGGTGGATCAACTTTTAATAACTTTTCAAGTTATTAAATTTGCAATGAGCGGTACAAATTTTGTACCATTTAGGTTACAAAATGACTTATTTCACTTTGCTAAAACTCTGAAACTGATAGGTATCTCATGGAAATAATGAGATGTCCTTCAATGCATTTTTAATGTCTTATTATAGATATCTACAAGAATACAAGCCACTTGGTACAGGAGGTGGTTTATATCACTTCAGAGATCAAATTCAAGCTGGAAACCCAGAAGCTATTATTGTCATACATTCTGACATCTTCTGTATACCACCATTAGCAGAAATGCTGGAATTCTTTAGAAAAATTAATTCATCAGAATCTGGAAAGTTTGTTATTCTTGGAACGCAGGTAAATGTTTTGCTATTTGTGCTCATACATGTACTACTGTATGAGCAACCTTTCAATGGTCTAACAGGAGAATTATTACGTGTTACAAGCATCCTTTTTCAAGTGTGACATCTTTGCCCTTGAAAAGAAATTATTGTAACTGTCACTAAACTGTGTTAATGTACTCAGTATAGCTCATCGAAGATGAAACTGGCCCTACCTGCTCTGCTGTATATATGGTCTGAAACTGAAGCTATGTAATACATTTTTGCATCTTTAGAACATATCAGAGCATAAAATGTGGCCAACATGTGACACTCATGGTTATAACTTTGCTTACTTATTTTGAGATTCTTTCCTGGATCTTCTGACTTTATGGTAGTTCTCAATACATAACACATCTCCGTTGTCAATCTTTGCATCTGGTTTCTTATCCCATCTACCAGCAGTAGGAAACACAAGATGAGTTCAAAAGCCGGTTTCCATTTATGCAAGTTTGTGAGCCAAATCGCTAGCAATTGAATGTCTTTGCAAATGGGTGAATTCACCTGCAAATGTTAAACATTTCTATGTCTTGGTCAGTTTGCAGAAAATGGCAAATGAGAGCTTAGGAAAGATCTTTATATTAATTGACCAATGAATGGCACATTATTTTGGCAAAAATTTGCAGCAAATTCTTTCATATGGAAACTGAATGGACAAAGTCACCAATGAATTCGCTTAAGTTTTTCTCACTATTTTGCATCAATGGAAACCCAACTTAAAGAGCAGTCAGCCCCACAAATATTCGTAGTTTTATTATTTGAAGTTTTGCAAAATATATAGTCACAGCCACTGTAAATGCAAAGCCATATTTGTTTTCCTCTTAAGCTTACATCTAGCCTTAACATTTTCTACATACTATCAATTTGCTTCATGTTGTCCACATTTTACATTCCAGGTCTCGGATACATCACCACCAAGTCCCAGAAATGTAAACATCCCTTTTTATCATCCATCTTCACTTCAGCTCATTTCATTCATCTTTTATTCCATAATTCATATCACCATTTTGTTCATCTTATTTCTTACCATATAATATCTTTCACGTCGTTAAACATATTGTTCATAATATTCTTTTGTTGTATTCTTCCATGTTTCGAAAAAGGTATGAAACTGATGTGAAACTTCTTTTTAGAAGACATTCGGTTATTAAATGTAAAATGTAAATGTAAAAAGACAGAATGACATGTCATGTAAGCACAGGCAAAGTTAACAAGCAAAGAAGGAGAAGCCATCCAGGTCTTGTACGTAGTACTAGCTATTTATGGAATAGCTCATCTCCTTTGTCACTCATGTCAGGAAGCCGGCGTATTGAGAAATTCAAGGACGATTTGGACAAAGCATGGTTTTCATGGCTAATCTATTACATGGGACTATTAATTTAGTCGTTTTTTACGTGAAATAAATCTTGTAGGGTTTTTTTCAGTTATTTCATTTCCCTTTCCAATTAATTGCTACCTGTATTTCTTATCCACATGCAGGCAGCCCCGACGCAGACATCCGATCTCGGTAACATCGTTGTTGACTGGAAGACCTCCGAGGTAAACTCTTCGTCATTCCTTTTTGTAATCCACTTGTTTTGTAATCCTTTTGTCCCAAATACATTTCTTGTAATATTCCCTGTGATAAGATGATATGAAATTGACAACAAAGAAAAGTAGAAATGGGCAACCAATTGGTTGTTAGAAATAAAGAACAGTGTTTGATTTTTTTTCATTCTCAATCAATATTTCATTCTCGATCAATACAGAGTTTGATTCTGGTCATGTAAGGGAATTTTAAACCATCTTCTTTTCGCAGATCCAACATTATGTTGAAAAACCAGAAAATTATGTGAGTTCGATCGTGAACTGTGGCATCTACATGTTCGATAAATGCATCTTTCAATGTCTTGGAGAAGCCTTTCAAAGAAATTTACAAGCAGCAGGGTATGTAATTCATGTTCCTGTGCAAATCATTTTCGCCATTCATATCTTAAAAGTCTTATCAGCATAGTAAAGAATTGCCTAGCAAAACTCTAAGCGAATAGCCACCTGCAGTTAAAGCCCACAAAGGGTATTCGTTGAAATTTACATTGATTATTCGTTGAAAGTTTCTGGAAACATTAATGATAGTATCTTTTAGGAAGAAAATGACTCCATACTCCAAACCCACTTTTGGATATTTACCTCCTACATTCCTCAGCCCCCACTTACTTACTATTGGACAAAGGAATGATATGTACAATTTGGGAGCGTAGAAGCATTCCATGGTCAAACAAGTGACCTGCTTTTAGAAAAAATGTTTTGTTTTAGCAAAATGCTTGTCTCTCACCGCATACCCCCAAACAGTTAACTAGACCAGGAAATAATTAAATCAGTTATCAGGGACCACAGAGCCATACTGGGTGGGGTGGCTGAAAAGCCCCTGAAATATTTGCATAATCTTTCGTTTTCTCATTGAGTTCATTTCGTTTAGTTTTTAGGAAGGGCTAAGAATATAGAATACCTCTAGCCCCTCCACTTTTGCAACACTCCGTGGTTCCTGGTTATTATCCTGTATTTATCTATATCTCTATATCTTTTAGCATATCTCTTATCTCTTACTTTATCAGCAACTACAGACATCTCTTGCCTCATTTTGGTACAGTCTGAAGGATGTAAATCTTAAATTGTATTTTATTTCAGAGAGGAGTATGTTGGTTCAGCAATGAATCCAGAATCAATGATGCTTGGAAAAGATATATTTTCACAATATGCTGGGCAAGGAAAAGTCTACTTACACCTAATGCAGGATGCGTTTTGGGGTTCAATGAAAAGTGCAGGGTAAGTAACTCCAATGCCAAGCAATTAAGACTAAATTCATATGGTCTATACACACGATGGGGTCCTGGCACCTCGTGTGCCATTGACATACAGAGGGGAAGAGGCAAGGTCCTACCTTGTATCCATCCCCTCTTTTATTATTTCTGTTCGAAACTACACGATCTGGCAATTCATAGATATCCTCACTAAAAGCAGGATTTTGTAAAAGATGGAATGTCGACGAGTTTGGTGCATTTATCAGTTGTCTGGAACCAGTTCTCTTTGTACTTAGGAATTCTAAAAGCTGAGATAGCGTAGCATTTTTTTCTCCAATAACGAGATAATAGAATAGAGAGGGAATGCAATTTCTAATGAACGAGGTCGTGTGGATATAGGATGGAAGCCAAAAATCTAAAATGTTTGACTTTTAGTAGTGAAAACCTTTTGATTATCGGATCAGAGACAGCTAAAATCTGATTTTGTATTGCGACACCCCTAAGTATCAGACCAATTACTTCTTTTGTTGACTACAAGCAGCATTTTGCAATTGGCCAATTTAGGGCCCCATTACATGAGCAGGGCTGGCAACCATATAATCGTGTTTCAGATTTGTTACATGTCTCCTATTGATAGATGGATCTAACCTAAAATCGTCCACCTCGGATAACAGGGCCAGCCCTGCTTATGTAATCAGGCCCTTAGTGTTAGGATCTAAGATTCATTACAGTCCTAGGCCTACCTAGTCATATGCGACAAAATATGTTTTGGAGAACTTTGTTGCCTTAAATGAACGTAGCCTCTGTATGATTCCTTTAATGGAGAATCATTCAGTATTCTTATTCTGAAAGTAACCAATAGAGACGTAATTTACAACAAACTACAAGGTATTGTTGTTTGCCTTTCGATTATATCAACTGAGTAATATTTGTCACCATAAAAAACATCTCTCTTAAATTCTGATTCTTGTGTTCTAGTTCTATTTCGCAATTGCCATGTGCATTTGAAAATGAGATTTTATTTCTAAAGGAGTCGTATTTTATTGCAGGTCAGCAATATATGCAAACAGACAGTATTTAGCATCATACAAGAAGCAGCACCCAAAAAGACTTGCAAAAAATGAATCTGGGGAAGTTGAAATTAAAGGTATTTGTATTTTTAGCTTTGGTAACAATTGCAGAAGATTTATTCCTAATCAAGCTAATTTTCAAACAGACTATCTTCCCGTAATCA
This sequence comes from Aurelia aurita, assembly GCA_004194415.1. Lineage (NCBI taxonomy): Eukaryota > Metazoa > Cnidaria > Scyphozoa > Semaeostomeae > Ulmaridae > Aurelia > Aurelia aurita. Next base: position 73,200 of record REGM01000283.1, on the reverse strand, counting down.
GTCGAACGCAAAATTTGTTTTGGCTGTAAAAAAATACCAAAAACAATTTGAGAATCATAAAAAGCTATTAAAACGGAAATAAAGTTAGAGTCAAATTTCAGGAAACACGATCTCACATGTTTCAATTTTCAAGGGGCTCGAAATCAACATAACCGGAATAAGGTTGTCCTGGGTGGATATTTTTAAAGAAATTAAGTGGGAGGGGGGACGTCTTTGCCGGACACGAGAGTTAACAATGCACCATAGATGATAGACTTATTACATGATTCCTTGTTTTCGCTCCATTCTCCCCTAACCATACTCCACATACAATACCCATTTTTTAGCGGAATATGACTGTAACAATAAATAACAATTCAATTCAATGGAGCAAAACTTTGACTCATATCATCAGTCTACATAGATGACAGCATCAAGGCTATAGTTGATCAATTTAAAAACATGATGCAAGTAAAAGCATTTGCAAACCATTTTAAACACAGAATAATAAAAACTACTAAATTACTAAGATTGCCATTACTACCGGGTGTCCCAAAAAACTGTAGACAAGTTTGACAAATTCTGACGCCAAGAGTCTTCGACAAATCACCCCAAAGCTATTTTTATGTTAACCCTCAACCCTCAATGGATGAATTAAATTTTGATATTTTTCTGATAATTTTCGGTAACTTGGTTGCAGAGCAATAAATCAGCAAGTGTCTCTTAGACCCAAACCAGAGCTTCCAGTAGAGTAGAGCTAACGATTCTAGGGAAGGCAGAAGCATGTCGGCTCTCCACATCCAAAGCTGACAGGATTAGGATGTATTTCTATGAATAAAATTAAATTGAATTGAATAGAGTTGTGAGAGATACTGTTATCATCTGTGTGAAGGCTTATCATGGCAGTTTTTGAATCATATATTGCGAATCTAAAACTGGGTAAAGATTGGCGATCAAAACATTTTTTATGTGCATGTAGGTCAAGAACCGAACTATTTTTCAGGTAAAGCTTTTCTTTGTGATGGATACAAATTTGCAAACTTTGGATGTATTAAAGGCTGCCTGACCACAGGAGACCCAATTGCGTATTTACACCATTTACACAAAAATGAGATTGATCTTTTAATTGAATTTTGTAATAATTAGGACACCGGGTGACAGCTCATTAATGCACATATGCTCATTAGTTATATTTTCACTTTCTTTATATTGTACCTTACTTGTCTTTTTATTTTAGGTGACGTTTTTATTCACTCGTCTGCTGTTGTTCATCCTTCAGCCAAGGTAATTTTGATCAATCTTAGTATTCCTTAGATTTATGGAGGGAGTAGCTAAAGGCTCTTTACTATATCTGAGGCAATCCTCAACAAAATCTGTTGACACAAATGATAAGATTTTGCAAGTTAAGCTAGCAATGAAATCTATTCAAAGACTACACATTACCGGCCTCCTCCCCTTTGGACTAAACGTTGAAAATTTTGACGCTACAAGACCATGTATTAGAGTTGTACAACAATGGCTATCAACATTGAAGCGAGGGATGGAGGGTGGGGCTCACATATTCAAGAAAATTTAATTTTACCTGCTTCTGTCAACAATTTTGTTAAGGATTGTTGGTGAATATTTAAACCTGCGTTATAGAGTCCATTTTAGCATATTTTTGTAAAACGAGATAATAGCTTAATGAGCATCATTTTCAAATGGCTCGAAGAAGGCATGTTTGGTGCTTGGTATTCCTCTGTTCTGGGTAAGACTTTGAGTTGTGAGTTCTGAATGTCTGTTAACGCCTTTAAAGATTATTTGATATCTGAGATATCAGTAAGCTGATATTTTCTCTTACAGATTGGGCCTAATGTAACAATAGGAAAGAACTGCATTATTGGGCCTGGGGCAAGAGTACGTGAGTCTATCATACTGGATGGTGCAGAGATTGGGGTATGTCATTTCGTGTTAAAAATCCCTTGTTCGGCAACAAATGTTACACAATGTGTTCTTGTCGTTTCTATTCTTTTGTTCTTTCTTTATGACTTATCTTATGTTAATGTTTTCAATGTCCATTTGTTTTCCATTTCATTTCAGGCATATTGATATTTTCCGCAGAATTCGGCTATTATTGTAGTTAGGCTCGTAGTCTTTATATATTTTTTAAATGGAAGGCCCCTTGCAACACCCCTCCTTGGATAATATGAAAGAAAGTAAAGATATCTAAAAATGTTTCAGGAGAGGTTTAGCGAAAGGGGGTCATTTTTTCCACTTTTTGTGTATATTTAAAAGGGCGAGTTAAATTTAAATTTTCGCATTTATGATTAGCCTGCGTGCAGCCTCAACACTTTGGCGGAGGAGTTTTGAGGCTGCACGCAGGCTAATTTATGATTGGTATTTGATAAAGAAAAATATGGGCCATCTTATATTGAAATTTTCCTCTTCTTTGCCAAAACAGAATCTGTTGAGTGTCTTTCATATCATGATATTCACCACGGTGTTTTTTGTTTGTTTGCAGGCACACAGCTGTGTTTTGTTCAGCATAATTGGTTGGCGATGTCTTGTCGGAGCGTGGTCGAGGGTGGAGGGTACACCCCAAGAACCTAGTGCAAATTTCCCACATGCATTAGTACCAAATGAATCATTATTTCGACCAGATGGCAAACTAATTCCATCGATTACTATATTAGGTATGTGTCAAGTTTTTATGAAATAATAATGGCTTTCATTTATTTCATACTTTCATTATTTTCAAGCTTTCCAGAATCAGCTTCCTATCAAAATCGTTAATAAATCTAGAACGGTATGACTTGTCTTTGTGACTTAGTTTTTAACACGTACATAAATCTTCGACTATAGCTAAAATGAACTATTGCTTCTTGAAATTGGTTCAAGAACACATAGAATTCGGCAATCGCTGATAGTTTTTGTCTCATTCGGTAGGTCACCTTAACATTCTTATTCAGACTAATGGGCCCCGGCTAAAATTGTTTGTCGCGAGTTAGGCCTGCAGGGTCTTTTTGATTGTTTCCACTTGTTGTTCCAAAATGCACCTGGCTGAGCTCTCCTCATTTCAACCTCGAGATCAAGCCTAACAGCACGGCACATATGAGTGATAATAATAATAATAATGATCTCTTTATTTTAAGTTGGTCGAAGTTCTAGTTTTACATTACAACAAGAATGGGAACTAATTTACACCAACTATTTACGAGGAAAAGAAACCTATAATACAATATAATATACTAGTTACAATAAATCATTATCTACAATTGCTTTTGCATTTTTCCCCACTCCAATTTGTGATGTTTTTCTTGAATATAGCAGCTGACGAGGCGCTCTGTATCAAATCAGGCATGCTGTTCCATAAGAGGCTGCCTCGAAATGTTAGAGAATAAATGCAAAACATATAACTTATTGTTGCAGGAATTTGCAATAAGTCTTTCGTCCGTAGGTTATATTTGGTGTCCTTTCTAATAAAACACTCCTGCATGAAAGACGGATTAATACAGTTAAGTGTTTTGTATATCTCAATCATTAGCACACGAAGGTTTTGGATGCGAACAGTTATTTCATTATTCTTTGCCAGCAAAATTTCAAATGTTGACTCATGATCATCAAGTAGCACCCTGAGAGCTCTTTTGTGTACTCTATTTAGGTCGTCATTGGGTGTGGCTGTGATATGAATGAAGATAACATTCTCTCTTTCCTTTTAGGCTGTAACGTCATCATACCAAGTGGGGTTATCGTCCTCAACTCCATCGTTTTGCCTCACAAAGAACTCAATGTCAGTTATAAGAACGAAATCATTTTATAGTAAGTATTTAGATACCGGACTGCCAAGAAAAACGTCTACTCTCTTGAAAAATGTGGTTTAATGAAGCGGTTATTTTGTGAAATCGAAAAGTCTGGAGAAAACCAGAGCTCTTTTTTAAAATCAGGAGGAATCTAGCTTGTAGGTGATACATGATTAACAGAAAGTACACTAGAATAGAAGGCCAGTTATTCACCGTAAACTTGTTCTGGCCAAGCTTTGCGTCGGTGCGCCTTTTGATCAAGCCTGAATCTACGGCAATTGGTTCAGGAGCATTTGTTTTCAGAAAGACTTTCGTTAGGACGCACTGACCGGTAGCTGCCTGCAAAAGTTTTTCGATATTTTCTTGCTAAAGGTTTTTGAAAGAGCTTAGAACGATTGGTCAGCAAAATCTTAAAAATCAAAATGCTCTAGTTCATTAGAGAGCTTTTAAAGCCAATTTTACCGCAGAAGCCTTCAATTTCAATCATTGCATTGGTCCACAAACGTTAGTATGATCACCCAGCTTTAATTATTGAACGTAGAAAGTGTTTTAAATATAGAATGAAACTTTACGAGTCGTAAGAAAAATGTGCCAGTTATTGAAAGGTCAAATGGTCCACACTTTGTACAATTGCTAGATTAAACACTGCGTTATAAACTTGGCAAGTTTTCGTAGGTTTGTCATTATGTTCCTGCAAACCAAGGAGCGTATCTTTATAGCTGAATTACAACTTTAAAATGGAGCTTAGTTCAGACATAAAATGAAAAGCGATAAGGTCAATCATGTAGTTCTTAATGGTGTCTATCTAATTTGTAAATGTTTTTCTTGGAGCACCGGGAAAATTTAAATCATAGCTTAAATTATGTAAATGAATTACTGAATTAATTATTAGCAGCTTTATTTCTGGTGAGAAAATATTTTTAAAATGAACGATGAAGTATAATTCCCATTCTTAGTATCTCGTGTCAGTCGTGGGCGTTTTCCTTCCTAGTTTTTGGTTTCAGCTCTTCCAACTATTGGATATTCAGCACTAGATAACACCGAAATTCTCAACCGATTGATTTTTCGAACCTTCTATGTTCTCAGCGATAAAAACGCGGTTGGCGTACTTTTTGTTAGGATCGGCTGGTTTTGTAGTTTTATTACCAAAATATTAGGTCAACTAAAATTAGATGGTTTTGAAAATACTCATCTCTGACCTAGACATTTATACTTGCCTTTTTCACTAGAGTCAGCGGTTTGGAAAGTATTCTTTTTTGACCAAAAAGTAAAAAAAGTGTAGGCTTACATTTTTTTTGCAAAACTCGGCTGTGCTGGAAATACTCTTTTTAACCAAAAAGTAAGGTTACAGTCTTACCTTTTTTGCAAAAATCTGTTAATTGGAAAGTACTCTTTTTGGCCAAAAAGTAAGGCTGCAGGCTTACCTTTTTTGCAAAAAATAGGCTGCTCTGGAAAGTACTCTTTTTGGCCAGAAAGTAAGGCTATAGGCTTACCTTTTTCAAAAATCTATTTATCTGGTAAGTACTCGTTTTTGGTCAAAATGTAAGGCTACTGGCTTACCTTTTTTCAAAAAATAGGCTGCTCTGAAAAGTACTCTTTCTGGCCAGAAAGTAAGGCTATAGGCTCACCTTTTTTCAAAAATCCGTTTATTTGGTAAGTACTCGTTTTTGGTCAAAATGTAAGGCGAGAGGCTTACCTTTTTTGCAAAAAATAGGCTACTCTGGAAAGTACTTTTTTTGGCCAGAAAGTAAGGCTATAGGCTCACCTTTTTTCAAAAATCTGTTTATTTGGTAAGTACTCGCTTTTGGTCAAAATGTAAGGCGAGAGGCTTACCTTTTTTGTAAAAAATAGGCTACTCTGGAAAGTACTCTTTTTGGCCAGAAAGTAAGGCTATAGGCTCACCTTTTTTCAAAAATCTGTTTATTTGGTAAGTACTCGTTTTTGGTCAAAACGTAAGGCGAGAGGCTTACCTTTTTTTGTAAAAAATAGGCTACTCTGGAAAATACTCTTTTTGGCCAGAAAGTAAGGCTATAGGCTTACCTTTTTCGCAAAAATCTGTTGGTTTGGAAAGTACTCATTTTTGGCCAAAAAGTAAGGCTATATATAGGCTTACCTTTTTTGCAAAAATCTGTTGGTTTGGAAAGTAGTCTTTTTTGGCTAGAAAGCTAGGCTATAGGCTTACCTTTTTTGCAAAATCCTTTTTATTTTGAAGTACTCTTTATTCGCCAAAATATAAGGCTATAAACTTACCTTTTTTGCAAAAAATAGGCTGCTCTGGAAAGTACTCTTTTTGGCCAGAACGTAAGGCTCTAGGCTCACATTTTTTCAAAATTCTGTTTATTTGGTAAGTACTCGCTTTTGGTCAAAATGTAGGGCTACAGGCTTTCCTTTTTTGCAAAAATCTGTTGGTTTGGAAAGTAGTCTTTTTTTTGCTAGAAAGCAAGGCTATAGGCTTACCTTTTTTGCAATATCTGTTTATTTTGAAGTACTCTTTATTCGCCAAAATATAAGGCTATAAACGTACCTTTTTTGCAATAAATAGGCTGCTCTGGAAAGTATTCTTTTCTGGCCAGAAAGTAACGCTATAGGCTTACCTTTTTCCAAAGTTCTGTTTAATTGGAAAGTACTCCTTTTTGGCCAAAAAGTAAGGCTATAGGTTTACTTTTTTTGCAAAAAATAGGCTGCTCTGGAAAGTACCCTCTTTGGCCAGACAGTAAGGCTCTAGGCTCACATTTTTTCAAAAATCTGTTTATTTGGTAAGTACTCGCTTTTGGTCAAAATGTAAGGCTACAGGCTTACCTTTTTTGCAAAAAATAGGCTGCTCTGGAAAGTACTCTTTTTGGCCAGAAAGTAAGGCTATAGGCTTGCCTTTTTCGCAAAAATCTGTTTATGTGGTAAGTACTCGTTTTTGCTCAAAATTTAAGGCTACAGGCTTACCTTTTTTGCAAAAAATAGGCTACTCTGGAAAGTACTCTTTTTGGCCAGAAAGTAAGGCTATAGGCTTACCTTTTTCGCAAAAATCTGTTGGTTTGGAAAGTACTCATTTTTGGCCAAAAAGTAAGGCTATATATAGGCTTACATTTTTTGCAAAAATCTGTTGGTTTGGAAAGTAGTCTTTTTTGGCTAGAAAGCAAGGCTATATGCTTACCTTTTTTGCAAAATCCTTTTTATTTTGAAGTACTCTTTATTCGCCAAAATATAAGGCTATAAACTTACCTTTTTTGCAATAAATAGGCTGCTCTGGAAATCATTCTTTTCTGGCCAGAAAGTAACGCTATAGGCTTACCTTTTTCCAAAGTTCTGTTTATTTGGAAAGTACTCCTTTTTGGCCAAAAAGTAAGGCTATAGGTTTACCTTTTTTGCAAAAAATAGGCTGCTCTGGAAAGTACTCTCTTTGGCCAGAAAGTAAGGCTCTAGGCTCACCTTTTTTCAAAAATCTGTTTATTTGGTAAGTACTCGTTTTTGGTCAAAATGTAAGGCTACAGGCTTACCTTTTTTGCAAAAAATAGGCTGCTCTGGAAAGTACTCTTTTTGGCCAGAAAGTAAGGCTATAGGCTTACCTTTTTCGCAAAAATCTGTTGGTTTGGAAAGTACTCATTTTTGGCCAAAAAGTAAGGCTATATATAGGCTTACCTTTTTGCACAAATCTGTTGGTTTGGAAAGTAGTCTTTTTTGGCTAGAAAGCAAGGCTATAGGCTTACCTTTTTTTTCAAAATCTGTTTATTTTGAAGTACTCTTTATTCGCCAAAATATAAGGCTATAAACTTACCTTTTTTGCAATAAATAGGCTGCTCTGGAAATCATTCTTTTCTGGCCAGAAAGTAACGCTATAGGCTTACCTTTTTCCAAAGTTCTGTTTATTTGGAAAGTACTCCTTTTTGGCCAAAAAGTAAGGCTATAGGTTTACCTTTTTTGCAAAAAATAGGCTGCTCTGGAAAGTACTCTCTTTGGCCAGAAAGTAAGGCTCTAGGCTCACCTTTTTTCAAAAATCTGTTTATTTGGTAAGTACTCGTTTTTGGTCAAAATGTAAGGCTACAGGCTTACCTTTTTTGCAAAAAATAGGCTGCTCTGGAAAGTACTCTTTTTGGCCAGAAAGTAAGGCTATAGGCTTACCTTTTACCAAAATTCTGTTAATTTGGAAAGTATACTTTTTGGCCAGAAAGCAAGGCTATAGGCTTACCTTTTTGCAAAATCTTTTAATTTTGAAGTACTCATTAGTTGCCAAAATATAGGGCTATAGGCTTACCTTTTTTCAAAGATCTGCTGTTCTGGAAAGTACTCTTTTTGGCCAGAAAGTAAGGCTAATAGGCTCACCCTTTTTTCAAAAATCTGTTTATTTGGTAAGTACTCGTTTTTGGTCAAAATGTAAGGCTACAGGGTTACCTTTTTTGCAAAAAATAGGCTACTCTGGAAAGTACTCTTTTTGGCCAGAAAGTAAGGCTATAGGCTCACCTTTTTTCAAAAATCTGTTTATTTGGTAAGTACTCGTTTTTGGTCAAAATGTAAGGCTACAGGCTTACCTTTTTTGCAAAAAATAGGCTGCTCTGGAAAGTACTCTCTTTGGCCAGAAAGTAAGGCTCTAGGCTCACCTTTTTTCAAAAATCTGTTTATTTGGTAAGTACTCGTTTTTGGTCAAAATGTAAGGCTACAGGCTTACCTTTTTTGCAAAAAATAGGCTGCTCTGGAAAGTACTCTTTTTGGCCAGAAAGTAAGGCTCTAGGCTCACCTTTTTTCAAAAATCTGTTTATTTGGTAAGTACTCGTTTTTGGTCAAAATGTAAGGCTACAGGCTTACCTTTTTTGCAAAAAATAGGCTGCTCTGGAAAGTACTCTTTTTGGCCAGAAAGTAAGGCTCTAGGCTCACCTTTTTTCAAAAATCTGTTTATTTGGTAAGTACTCGTTTTTGGTCAAAATGTAAGGCTACAGGCTTACCTTTTTTGCAAAAAATAGGCTGCTCTGGAAAGTACTCTTTTTGGCCAGAAAGTAAGGCTCTAGGCTCACCTTTTTTCAAAAATCTGTTTATTTGGTAAGTACTCGTTTTTGGTCAAAATGTAAGGCTACAGGCTTACCTTTTTTGCAAAAAATAGGCTGCTCTGGAAAGTACTCTTTTTGGCCAGAAAGTAAGGCTCTAGGCTCACCTTTTTTCAAAAATCTGTTTATTTGGTAAGTACTCGTTTTTGGTCAAAATGTAAGGCTACAGGCTTACCTTTTTTGCAAAAAATAGGCTGCTCTGGAAAGTACTCTTTTTGGCCAGAAAGTAAGGCTCTAGGCTCACCTTTTTTCAAAAATCTGTTTATTTGGTAAGTACTCGTTTTTGGTCAAAATGTAAGGCTACAGGCTTACCTTTTTTGCAAAAAATAGGCTGCTCTGGAAAGTACTCTTTTTGGCCAGAAAGTAAGGCTCTAGGCTCACCTTTTTTCAAAAATCTGTTTATTTGGTAAGTACTCGTTTTTGGTCAAAATGTAAGGCTACAGGCTTACCTTTTTTGCAAAAAATAGGCTGCTCTGGAAAGTACTCTTTTTGGCCAGAAAGTAAGGCTATAGGCTCACCTTTTTTCAAAAATCCGTTTATTTGGTAAGTACTCGTTTTTGGTCAAAATGTAAGGCGAGAGGCTTACCTTTTTTGTAAAAAATAGGCTGCTCTGGAAAGTACTCTTTTTCGCCAGAAAGTAAGGCTATAGGCTCACCTTTTTTCAAAAATCTGTTTATTTGGTAAGTACTCGTTTTTGGTCAAAATGTAAGGCTACAGGCTTACCTTTTTTGCAAAAAATAGGCTGCTCTGGAAAGTACTCTTTTTGGCCAGAAAGTAAGGCTATAGGCTTACCTTTTACCAAAATTCTGTTAATTTGGAAAGCATACTTTTTGGCCAGAAAGCAAGGCTATAGGCTTACCTTTTTGCAAAATCTTTTAATTTGAAGTATTCATTATTCGCCAAAATATAAGGCTCTAAGCTTACCTTTTTTCAAAGATCTGCTGTTCTGGAAAGTACTCTTTTTGGCCAGAAAGTAAGGCTATAGGCTTACCTTTCTCCAAAATTCTGTTTATTTGGAAAGTAGTCGTTTTTGGTCAAAAAGTAAGGCTTGCCTTTTTTGCAATAAATAGGCTGCTCTGGAAAGTATTCTTTTCTGGCCAGAAAGTAACGCTATAGGCTTACCTTTTTCCAAAGTTCTGTTTATTTGGAAAGTACTCCTTTTGGCCAAAAAGTAAGGCTATAGGCTTACCTTTTTTGCAAAAAATCTGTTGGTTTGGAAAGTACTCTTTTTGGCAAGAAAGCAAGGCTATAGGCTTACCTTTTTGCAAAATCTGTTAATTTCGAAGTACTCATTATTCGCCAAAATATAAGGCTATAAGCTTACCTTTTTTGCAAAAAATAGGCTGCTCTGGAAAGTACATTTTTTGGCCAGAAAGTACGGCTATAGGCTTACCTTTTTTTTTCAAAAATCTGTTTATTTGGAAAGTACTCTTTTTGGCCAGAAAGTGAGGTTATGGGCTCGCCGTTTGTGCACAAGTTTCTTGTGTTTTTAGAGTATTTTCTTTGACAAAATGCAAGGCCGGTCTATTTGGAAAGTACTCAGTTTTCGCCAAAAAGTAAGGCCATAAATTGATGTATCCAAACTGCGTAACATTGGAAAGAAGATAGATAACTTCACAAGTTGTGGATCAAATTAATTCAAATATGATTAGTTTCTGAAAAATATCAAACAAAGTTGGGTCGCAATGTTCGGGGACACTCTTAATAGAGCTATAGCATAGGTTTCAAATCTTTAAAAAGGTCGGTGTGAAATTCGGTGACCTATTTCTTTGAATGGAATGGCTTGAAAGAAACTTTAGCTACTTTGTAATAACTCTACCGTTGGACTTGTCAGAAATCTTCAATATTTTCAGAATTAGAGTGCTTTTCTTCTTTTTTAAGAATTCAAGAAAAAAAATGAAAAGAACTTAAAACCATAAAACCAATTTCTAAACTTTTTGAGGAAACGTCGAATAATTTTCCAGAAAAACATAGTTCATGAACGTCTACAATATGGTATCAAGCAAAAGTCTTTCACTCTTCTGGTTTGCGATTTAGAAAATTTGATGACGTCTTATCCTCAAATGAGTTGAAATATGAAATATGCGGTAATTTCGAAAATATTCAGGATTTCTGAAAAGTCCACAGGTAGAGTTATAGCAAAGTAGATAAAGTTTCTTTCAAGCCATTCGATTCAAAGAAATATGTCACTGAATTTTACACCGACCTTTTGACGTCAATTTAACCCCATAGTGCTGGTTGGGCTATCTGAACTACCCTATTTTGGTTGGGGGGCAAAATAACCCCCCCTACCTAACTCTTGACTGATAATAGGTAGAGCAACCAGATTTGGTCTGCTAATAGCCCCGGGCATGTAATTTTCAAAAATATAAAAAGTAACCTAAAATTTGCCCCAGATATTGCTCACGTCAGCATTTCCTTTGTGTGGTACAGAAAAGCGGCAAAATCAGCCAAAATCAGGAAATATGAGATAAAATCAAATTTAGAGCACAATTTCCATCCAAGCATGAAAATTATGATAGAATACATCAAATAACAATACTCTGCAAAATAAATTTGCAAAATATTGCGATTTTGCTACTTTTTTCGCGAGAATTGAGATTTGAGAATTTGGGATTTTGACAGGGTCAGTCCCGGAAAATTGCCTCTCTCCCCCTCATTCGTCAAAATATTTCAATGAAACTTTATGAGTACTTGCACGATAGGTAGTTGCTAAAAGTCAAAGAGTTTCGTTGTTGTAATTTTTAACCTTGCGGAGTTATCAGAAAAAATCTACTAGGGGGG
>REGM01000283.1:48139-60025 GCA_004194415.1 Aurelia aurita | reverse complement strand
GAGTTATCAGAAAAAAACTCCTTGGGGGGGGGCCCCAACCGAAATAGGGTTAAAAAGATTTGGAACCTATGCTTATGGTTATGCAAACCATTGCGCAGCTCTTAAAAGGACTAATAAGATTGGCAAATTAATGGAAAATCGTGATTCTAAACCAGCCGTCCAAATTTTGCGAGTTTCTTCATTAGTTAAATATTGCATGACAGTTTGCATTCCTTCTGACATTTAAAATCAAGTAAGATTAAAGAAATCAATCTGATAATAATTTCTGCACTTTTGCAGTACGCTTCAAAACGAGGCAGCTCTCAAACCAGCCTTATTTGTAAATTTAAACCTATCAAACAATAATCTATTAGCAGTAACACAATTTGGCCTTTCGTCTTTTAGCCCAAAAAAAAATTTGAAGGTTGGTATTTTAATCGAATTTTGGTGATTTTTCAAACGTTTATTCATTTTTTCTGGGACACAGGGTATGTTTTGCCTTGCCTAATTTACTGTATCGAGACTCGCTGCTGAGGACTTCTTAAAATTGTTGGGGTCTGCCGCCCCCAAACCCCCGCTGGTTCAGTAAGTATACTTCAATCTAAGTACTGATGCATTTTCCATCCAAACATCGGCACAAAATTCAAACACAGGAAAAATTTAAGCGTGTCCGCTAAAGTGCAAACTAGCCGATTATTTGGGTCAAATGCACTTTGGCCGACACAGCTTCCCAGGAAAAACAGAGGTTAAATTGACTTATATTGTAAGAACTGATTGCTGATTGGCTTTCTAAACAATAGCGCTAGAAAGTCTATAATCTGAGTGGATAATGCAAAATTCGAACGTGATTCGACTGATTCGCACTTACGGGAGAACGTCAAAATGACATAAACTTGGCCTAAATCTGCAGCAGGAACCGGTGATCGATATATTCTTTTGGTTCAAAATTTTGTGTGTCTGCCGCCCCCAAACCCCCGCTGGTTCAGTAAGTATACTTCAATCTAAGTCCTGATGCATTTTCCATCCAAACATCGGAACAAAATTCAAAAACAGGGAAATTTTAAAAGTGTGTCTGCTAAAGTGCTAAAGGGCAAACTAATAATCATTCTGAGGCTAGAACTTAGACTCAATACATGTCGTAGTTTCGCTCTTTTACTGAACTGATAACGCTACAACTACGACTCATTTCCCTACGCTTCCAGAAACGGATTTAGCCTCTTACTCATTCAGCATGGCCCAAATCACCTGCTATTTTTTTCCAAAAACCACCGAGCCTAAAACGCCACGAAAAGCAGTCTTCGTGAACTGCTGCTCCATAAAATGGGCTATCAGTACTTAGATGAATGTTTCTTCTAGCCATGATTGCAAAAACTTTCTTTCTGTTTATATGGAGCAAATCATCCCACCTTCCAGGCTGTGAGCTGAGAGGTGAGATCCCACCCTCCTATACGATCCCTTGTAATTTTTATCTTGCGTTTATATGTAAAGCGAGCCATCCCGGTTAGGTGAGGTCCCACTCTACGAGAGGTGGGATCTCACTGAAGTGGGATGAAAATTTTCCATATAAACGCTGGAAGGTGGGATGAAAAGCTGGAAGGTGGGATGAAATCGCCTGTTTTGCGCACGCGTCAAGATAAAACAATAGGACACCTAATCGCTGCTGGCGCCAAATACCAATTATGATTGTTCTTGTCTGAAATTATAAGCTGGAAGATGGGATGAAAAAGCTGGAAGGTGAGATGAAATTTTACATATAAACAGGCGCAGATTTCACCCCACCTGACAGCTCATAGCCTGGAAGGTGGGATAGTTTTCTTCATATAAACAGGCCCATTTTCTGTTCGTTTGGAGATACAAAAGATCTCGTAAATACGCTCGCATCTTTCGAGATTTTTCTTTGCTTCAGCCGTTTCAGCAGATCAATCGAACTCCGCATTCGACGGTCTTTGTTGGCTTCTGGCGGGAAGTCAAATTCAAAGAACGACTAGCCAACGAGAGTGCGGTTACTCAAATCCTGCATTCTGATTGGGACGGGAGAAATCATATGCCGATTGAAATTTTTGACCACTTTTACAGCTCTAGGGAAATAAGGCCCTCACTGCAGCGACAACAGCAATTCAATTCAATGAGATGAGCGTAAGTTGAGGGCCTTATTCAGTGAGGCTAGCTAGAACTCAGCAGTAAAGGCGTTAAATCTCAAAATGTGTAAATGGCTATTTCATCTTTCTTTGGATTGAATGGTATCTACATGGGGTTTCTTTTTGGACGTCCGGTATCTTTAAAAACAATTCGGGTACCCGTTATCAAATCAATACCTTTACAGCTCATTCAGAAATACTTAACGTAGGTAAAGTCTGTTTGCGCAGCTGAATAAAATATAGCATTGACAGTGTCGATTGCTGGTCAAATGCGTAAGTAGAAATTTGCCAAGTCACTTGCTGATCATTTAAAATGCATCCCTGATTTTTGAAAATCTTCATGCAATGTCAGAATTCACTAGTATCTTACTTTCAGTTAGTTGAGTAAACCATGAATAACTGTCATTTTTAACAGTGATATCAAGCAAAAAGCAGTCAAATTTCTTTCTTCTATAAGGTACGGGATATAATCAGCCATAGACTAAGGCNCCTAATCGCTGCTGGCGCCAAATACCAATTATGATTGTTCTTGTCTGAAATTATAAGCTGGAAGATGGGATGAAAAAGCTGGAAGGTGAGATGAAATTTTACATATAAACAGGCGCAGATTTCACCCCACCTGACAGCTCATAGCCTGGAAGGTGGGATAGTTTTCTTCATATAAACAGGCCCATTTTCTGTTCGTTTGGAGATACAAAAGATCTCGTAAATACGCTCGCATCTTTCGAGATTTTTCTTTGCTTCAGCCGTTTCAGCAGATCAATCGAACTCCGCATTCGACGGTCTTTGTTGGCTTCTGGCGGGAAGTCAAATTCAAAGAACGACTAGCCAACGAGAGTGCGGTTACTCAAATCCTGCATTCTGATTGGGACGGGAGAAATCATATGCCGATTGAAATTTTTGACCACTTTTACAGCTCTAGGGAAATAAGGCCCTCACTGCAGCGACAACAGCAATTCAATTCAATGAGATGAGCGTAAGTTGAGGGCCTTATGCAGTGAGGCTAGCTAGAACTCAGCAGTAAAGGCGTTAAATCTCAAAATGTGTAAATGGCTATTTCATCTTTCTTTGGATTGAATGGTATCTACATGGGGTTTCTTTTTGGACGTCCGGTATCTTTAAAAACAATTCGGGTACCCGTTATCAAATCAATACCTTTACAGCTCATTCAGAAATACTTAACGTAGGTAAAGTCTGTTTGCGCAGCTGAATAAAATATAGCATTGACAGTGTCGATTGCTGGTCAAATGCGTAAGTAGAAATTTGCCAAGTCACTTGCTGATCATTTAAAATGCATCCCTGATTTTTGAAAATCTTCATGCAATGTCAGAATTCACTAGTATCTTACTTTCAGTTAGTTGAGTAAACCATGAATAACTGTCATTTTTAACAGTGATATCAAGCAAAAAGCAGTCAAATTTCTTTCTTCTATAAGGTACGGGATATAATCAGCCATAGACTAAAATATGGCATTTTAACTCATTCTAAAAGCGACTGAATTTTTATTGAAATATGGCTGCGCAAATCAAAAACGCATTAAAATGAACAACAGTTTCTTTCTTTTGCACGTTGATTGGTATTTCATTCAAATCTTTAACCGCAGAAAACAGCGCGTATTTTTGGCATATTCTAAACGCAATCTCGTGATATGCAAATCAGCCAGATCGCACCGTAAGATTATGCTGAGCCAAAATTTTACGAAACCAGGTACGGAAAATTAAATCTAAGCATCTGGTTTATGAAATAAGTGAAGCTGAACTGATTGGAATTAATGCTCCTCCGTAGCAACCTCTGAAACGTGTACTGTTTGGCACCCAAAACTAACTGTTGCAAACACATTCTTCCTTTGATTGATTTTAGAACCATATATTTAACACTGAGGCGAACTGATCTTTAAAGCGATATGGTTTAGTGCCTGGCTTTTGTATTTATAAGCCATAATGCAGCAGTCCGCATTTGTTTACATCATTATTTGCAACAAAAGACTCGTGGCAGCCATTCAGCAAACTTGTGTCCTTCATTTATCAGACCATGGGCGATGATAGAACCGAGTTTTTCGGAAAGGGGGACAAGAATAACAGATTTTCTGACTCATTGATTGCCTAAATTCTCTTATCTGCATTTCTGTAGACGAAGGAGATCTAGAGTCAGTGCGGTTATGGGCGTGGCAATGGAAAATGCATTTTAATTCTGACAAAACTGAGGAAGTCATATTCTCAACTAAGAGATTAAAGCCTTGGCATCCCCCCTTAACGTTAGGAAATGATGCAGTGACGAGGAAGGCTGAGCACAAGCACTNAATTAATGCTCCTCCGTAGCAACCTCTGAAACGTGTACTGTTTGGCACCCAAAACTAACTGTTGCAAACACATTCTTCCTTTGATTGATTTTAGAACCATATATTTAACACTGAGGCGAACTGATCTTTAAAGCGATATGGTTTAGTGCCTGGCTTTTGTATTTATAAGCCATAATGCAGCAGTCCGCATTTGTTTACATCATTATTTGCAACAAAAGACTCGTGGCAGCCATTCAGCAAACTTGTGTCCTTCATTTATCAGACCATGGGCGATGATAGACCCGAGTTTTTCGGAAAGGGGGACAAGAATAACAGATTTTCTGACTCATTGATTGCCTAAATTCTCTTATCTGCATTTCTGTAGACGAAGGACTTGCAATATGGCGGCCTAACAGCTGAACCGACAGAGAAACGACTAAACAAGACGACGTTGTGAGCAGAATTTATTGATCTTTCTCACTCAAATTGATCAGATAAAAGCAGATAATGGGTAGGCAATCGGTAACCAATTCTGTCATTCTTGTCCTCCCTTCCAAAAAACCGGTGGATCATCGCCCATGATGCAACTGCTCTCTCAAGTCCATTTTGCCCCTATCCAAAATAGTTTATGGCATTTTGTGCCTCAGGTCTGCAAGCATTTTATTCGCAATAGTTTAAACCAAACCAAAGAGCAAGGCAAACATGACCTTAACTGATTATATACTCCTTACATGTTCAAGATGGCTGGCTCAAAAACGGCCAAGTCGTGCTATGATTGACGTTGGCTGAGTAAATGAACATAAAACATCTTCTAAAATATTAATGAATATGTCGTCATGCATCACTTTAGTGACGTACCCGAACGAGCTAGTGGCGCACGCAATCTTGTATTTGACTTGTAATGATACATTCGCCTTACTTTGGAATCTGTAAGGAGTAGTTTTCACAAGGTGCTGGAGAGCTCCTGTTCATAATTGGATAGACCGACGTATGGGAAGGAGACAGTTCTAACATTGGAAACATTAGTCTGATCTAACAGCCACCGGCCTACTTGCAGAATCCTATCCAATCGAAAAGAACAGTTCAAACCATTAAAAAACTATTTCAGGAATGAGTTTTGCAACAAATTGTTACGAATTCCTATTTGCAGTCTGATAATTTCAAGTGTGAATTGGAGACAATACATTCTTTGGGAAACATTCTTCTTCGCTCATATAACAGATTTGTGCCTATAGTTGCTGAATCTTGAAGCAACTGAGTTACAATTCGGAAGTATTGCATTCAAAGAGCTCTTGTATATGTGATGCATCGGAACAATATCAATTCATAGATTTAACGACATCTTGCAAACTTGCAGCTGCTTGGAAGACAAAGACAGTCAACATACTCGAAGAAGTTTGTTAAATTGCTAATGGTTCTTCTCGTAAGAAATCGTCACAAGTTAGGGTTAAAAAGCTCAATTGTCTGGCTGGTTTTATTTGAAGGGGAAAATATCAAATATAATCAAAACCCTTATTTCTTATTCCCGCAAGTGTATTGGTTCGTTATTGAAAGAAAGCAAAGCTAGAAAATACGATTGAGGAAATGATTTACAAAAACTGCATAATCGCAAAAGTATTTAGAATTCCTTATTTACATAGCAATCGTAGATAGCCTGCTTATATTTTAAAAATCAAACTGGCAATTTGGTTAGAAAATTCACACTACGAAATTATGAAAATTTAATCGTAGATAGCCTGCTTATATTTTCAAAATCCAACTGGCAATTTGGTTAGAAAATTCACACTACGAAATTATGCAAATTTAATCGTAGATAGCCTGCTTATATTTTCAAAATCCAACTGGCAATTTGGTTAGAAAATTCACACTACGAAATTATGCAAATTTAATCGTAGATAGCCTGCTTATATTTTCAAAATCCAACTGGCAATTTGGTTAGAAAATTCACACTACGAAATTATCAAAATTTAATGNAAATGATTTACAAAAACTGCATAATCGCAAAAGTATTTAGAATTCCTTATTTACATAGCAATCGTAGATAGCCTGCTTATATTTTAAAAATCAAACTGGCAATTTGGTTAGAAAATTCACACTACGAAATTATGGAAATTTAATCGTAGATAGCCTGCTTATATTTTCAAAATCCAACTGGCAATTTGGTTAGAAAATTCACACTACGAAATTATGCAAATTTAATCGTAGATAGCCTGCTTATATTTTCAAAATCCAACTGGCAATTTGGTTAGAAAATTCACACTACGAAATTATCAAAATTTAATGGAGAATACATTACGAGAAACTTTAAAGCGAACATGTGAGGTGAAAGCTGGCAGTAGTTTGGAAAACCAATATTTTTTATTCAACAGGTGCATTTGCATTGCAGACGATAATGAAATGCAACTTTAAACAAAACAGCAAGATTTGAAAGAACAGAGCTTTTATCGTGATTTGCATAGCAACATAACGGGTTACCGCTACGTAGCCTGCCATATGGTGCAAATTCAGACCACAGCAGTTGCCAAGATCTTCTATAGCTGTTGACCCGGGATTAAAAAATATATGAGTGGAAAGTTGAACGCAAGACAATCATGAAACAACCACGGAAGTAGCAAATGCGTACCGCTAGCTCAAAGCGCTAATGCTCTAGCCAAGCAAATTACTAATATTTGGTTGATGTTTGTTTCGAAATTGAGAAGAGTGGGAATTACAAGTGCACACTTTTGGAAGGTCAAAAACAGCTGGAGAAAGGAAAATAAGTTTTTCAATATCTTATAAGCGTTGTTTGCTCAGTGGTATCGGCCAAGGCATGGATTTTACTGCTTGATAAGACACAAAGAACAGTGCGGAGAACCTTCATGATAAGAAAGTATAGTTGGTGTCAATAACGAAGCTAATATCTCATAGAGGTCAACATATCCAGGGACGTGGCTGAAACCAGAATTTAATCGAAACATTGCTGCAATTAGAGGGAACATTGTACTTGTACACGCCAATGAAACATGGGTTTAGGCCTAGAAGTAAGCGTCTCTGTTCTCTCAATATTCGCTTTCCTTGGTTTGATAGGGAACAGCTTTGTCATTTTCTTGATTTTGAGACGATTCAAGTTCGAATCATGGACATATCTTCTCGTATGTCACCTAGCTATTAGTGATCTTATGACCAGTGTGATAGGCGCACCATTGTGGATAGCTACATACACAAGCAAGGATTATTCGGTTTGCAAAGCAGCAATTTTCATCTCTACTGTACCAATGATCGTCTCATCATGGACACTGATATTGATTGCTTATGATCGCTATATTTACATTAAATACCCTTTGCAACATCCATTCATGGTAACTGCTCGTAAGATCGTAACATATCTGATACTGCTTTGGCTGTTTTCCTTTGGAACCGCCCTCGTTTCCATTACAGTTGGAGTCGATCACAGTGACGTAATCAAAACGCGATATTGTGTTTACTCTGCATTAGTGAATCGCTGGGTGTCAATTTGGATACTTGCGATACTCGCGTTACTGCCAATACTGGCTTTGGTATTTGTGTATTCTTACATCTTACGAACAGCGTTGAAGCAACAGCGTAAAGTCGAAGAATTTAGCAGTGTAAAAGATAAACGGGCAAAAACTGCGAAAGTACAAAAAGAGCGACAAACGATAATGATGTTATGCACCGTCGTATTTGTTTACGTTATATCTTTTCTGCCATATGCAATTGTTGGTCTTCTGGATGGGATCGACACGAGGATTATTCGTAAAAACAGATGGGCCTATTTAACGTCAATGCTATTGTTTTTCAACGCAGTACTGAATCCGTTACTGTATACATTGATGAACAAAGAGCTTCGGACAGAAGCATATAAAGTATTTTCATGTCGATGCAATTCGAGGATCTTTGATTTTCCCAGATCACAAGCCAAACATGCAAAGCAGGTATACGAGAACAGAAACATGGAAAAAGAATCATCAGTTTTGTGAGGCTTCGATTCTCTCTCCTTCAGCCCCGAACAGCTCCGGTGAAAATGTTCGCAATTAATGCGCGGTGCAAACAATTATGAACTGAGGTGAAAAACTGATGGCTGCATCAAGTGAAGAAAAAATTCTATAGACCAACGCAAAATTAAATTACTGTTCAATTTATATAGTTTTGAACTTGCACACCTAACTTCATCTTAAAGTATTTTTACGGAAATCGACTCATCTGTTATAGGCTTGAGCATGCCTCCACTGTCAAAATTATTTCTGACTAAATAATTTCAAATTCAGCATGATACAGCCCTTATCTTAATCTCGATGAGATGAATGTGGTTACCAAGGCAACACCACTTGTGTATAGGCCCAGAAAGGGAACTATAAATAGGCCCAGAAAGGGAACTATAGAATATAAACTCTAGCTAAAAACCCAAAGACTGTGAAATATTTTATAAACCTCCTAAGTAGCCATGCTCAGCCTAGCACCTCAAAAAGTAGATTCTTTCTTGCGATGATATATATTATGTTTGATCTAAAGGGTGTTAAAAAAAACGCAACCCAACTATAATTGAAAATTTAAGAAATTAAAAAGTTTGAGGAGATGTAATGTATACGTCTGAAAGCACAATCTATCTTCTTTCCGATGATATGCATTTTGGATACATTAATGAAATTATTTGTCATTTAATTTATATTTTAGTAAGTATGGCCGATTTCCAATGCAGCATGCTGTAAGAGCAAAATCAACACCTTTATTACCGTAAGAAATTACGAAACAGATTTTATCAAAACATTTCAGGCCTAGAAGCACTTAAGGTGATGGCCTAAGGTAGGAAAAATAAAAATTTATTCCTATTAGATGCATTTGTTAAGAATGATAACTAAACTCTCACAAAGATGAGTTTTCGCCTATGTAAATGTCCTATCATTTTCCTGCATCTAAAATAGGACCTACTTACGAAAACGTCAATTAAATGATACATAATTCAAATATTACGCCCAGGCTGGATATCATTGGAAAGAAGATAGATCGTGCTTTCAGATGGTATGCGTCAAATTAATTCAAACGTTATAATTTTCTGAAGATCTCTATTAAAGTAGGGTTGCGTTTTTTTAAACACCCTGTATATTGCTATAGTTTCATTGTATATGCAAATTTGTATATTTCTATTGTATACGCATAAGTTCCCTTTTTGCAAGCACAGGAACACTGTTTCATAGCTAGCTTAGTTTCAAGTAGCATAGGTTCCAAATCTTTAAATTGACGTAAAAAGGTTGGTGTAAACTTCAGTAACCTATTTCTTTGAATCGAATGGCTTGAAACAAACTTTAGCTACTTTGCTATAATTATACCGTTGGACTTTTCAGAAATCTTGAATATTTTTGAAATTACAGCGTATTTCATATTTCAACTCATTTGAGGATGTGACGTCATCAAATTTCTAAATCGCAAACCAGAAGAGTGAAAGACTTTTGCTTGATACCATATTGTAGACGTTCATAAACTATGTTTTTCTGGAAAATTATTCGATGTTTTCTGAAAAAGTTTAGAAATTACGATGGTTTTAAGTCTTTTTCAAAATTTTTCTTGAATTCTTAAAAAAGAAGAAAAGCACTCTAATTCTGAAAATATTGAAGATTTTTGAAAAGTCCAACAGTAGAATTACAAAGTAGCTAAGGTTTCTTTCAAGCCATTCTATTTAAAGAAATAGGTCACAGAATTTTACACCGACCTTTTTAAAGATTTGGAACCTATGCTGTTTCTGGTCGTTTGTATCATTGTGATGCCTGCTATTGCCGTTACAGATAGTCAGTTTATATAAAACATTCTGGGTTCATTACTTCCACTACAGAGGTATATTCATTAAATGGTAAAAAACATAGTAATAATAATAATAATTTATTTCATGCACAACAGAAAAAATTAATAATGCACACAAATCACTCACATGTTATTTATAGTTGTCTATTCTCTCTCCTGGTCTTGGCCTAAAATTGAGAGTTCTTTGACTGGCAACAGACATTTTAAAATTAGAGCCTCCTTTGTATTGAGAGTGGACGATGACCTCTTTCGCCTTCTTGTTTCTAAAGATGAAAGAGGTAGAATTAGATTTAAGTTTTCGGAAGTAGCGTCATACAAATGGCGGATGAAGCCAAGGGTGGCAGGACACCTAATTAATAAAAAAATGTTTACTTACCTTGTTTTGATTGTTCTTGTCTTCTTTGTTTTGTCTCTCCAAGCCTTGGTTTATGAGTGGCTTGCCCGTTTAAAACCTTTTCTTCTGCGAAGGCGCACATACACACAAGAATACAAGGGAGTTAGGTTCGAAAACCTTTTCTTCTGCGAAGGCGCACATACACACAAGAATACAAGGGAGTTAGGTTCGAAAAAAGCGGTTATCCCAGTTTAGGCCAAGGTCGGTTGAAATGTATCTCATAAACTAAGGCTTGGAGAGACAAAAAAAAGAAGATAACAACAATCAAAACAAGGTAAGTAAAACATTTATTTATTTATTACATAATAGGAGTCCTGACACCCTTGATGAAGCCTGGCGGATGGATGAGTTGGGCTCTGAATGGTTGAATCTCATGCCAAGCAGCTCTGAATGGCTTCTATTTGGATAAAAGGTGTCTTTATCATTATATCCAAATATTAACACGAGAGAAGAAAGATAGAACATGATTTTATGGTTGGGATGTAGAAGTTTAGTAAGGTGGTCACTGTCTTATGATAGTTTTAGTATGTGAACTATGGTTGCAGTCTTGGTGAAGGCGAAGGTGAAGTTGCGGTTTTTAGCGCCAAGCGCTGGGGTCGGAGAAGTAGCTAAGCACTAATCGAGTCCGCGACCCCTTGTCATGACGCAAGAGGTGCTGGTGGGATTCGAACCCCGTCCGCCTGACTGTTCTGGCTGCGAAGTCAGTGGATTACCACACGGCGCCATAACACCTTCAAGGCTGTCTAGGGTAGAGTTGGACAAAACGGGTCAGAGTGGGTCAAAATGGTGCAATGACAAATTCAAGGATTTCACTGATTTGTGCCTTAGTTGAAGAATGTTATTTTCTATCATGAACAAAGACAATTTAACACGCTATCAATTCTTAAATTGATAACGGGCTTTGTTCATATCGAAGTGCAAATACTTAACTCTGTCTATTTGTTTATCTTCGTACTATGGCACTACACGCAACCAGAGGCTCTTAAATCATTGAAGTTGCAGGTTGACAACCAAGGACATTTTGCATCAATGTAAAGAAACTTAAAATAACTATTATGTCGGGAATCTGTCCTGGCAGGGATTTTAGCAAGATTCGAGGCAAGAAAACTTGCATCAACCTTTGACTTTTCATGGCCATATGTGGATATACTAGAGAGAACACTCAGAAGCACTGTTACTGAGTTCACAACTATACCTATGCCCACTGATGTTTTGCCTGACCTCGTTGAAGAGATGATTCAATTTCGTAG
Source organism: Aurelia aurita (assembly GCA_004194415.1). Taxonomy (NCBI): domain Eukaryota; kingdom Metazoa; phylum Cnidaria; class Scyphozoa; order Semaeostomeae; family Ulmaridae; genus Aurelia; species Aurelia aurita. Next base: position 48,193 of record REGM01000283.1, on the reverse strand, counting down.
TTTCCCCCATTCAAGTTAGGACAAGCCTCATTGCAGCCTTTTGAGCTTCTTAGC
>REGM01000283.1:37703-48070 GCA_004194415.1 Aurelia aurita | reverse complement strand
AGTAAAACAGTTATTATTTATTACATAATAGGTGTCCTGACACCCTTGATGAAGCCTGGCGGATGGATGAGTTGGGCTCTGAATGGTTGAATCTCATGCCAAGCAGCTCTGAATGGCTTCTATTTGGATAAAAGGTGTCTTTATCATTATATCCAAATATTAACACGAGAGAAGAAAGATAGAACATGATTTTATGGTTGGGATGTAGAAGTTTAGTAAGGTGGTCACTATCTTATGATAGTTTTAGTATGTGAACTATGGTTGCAGTCTTGGTGAAGGCGAAGGTGAAGTTGCGGTTTTTAGCCCCAAGCGCTGGGGTCGGAGAAGTAGCTAAGCACTAATCGAGTCCGCGACCCCTTGTCATGACGCAAGAGGTGCTGGTGGGATTCGAACCCCGTCCGCCTGACTGTTCTGGCTGCGAAGTCAGTGGATTACCACACGGCGCCATAACACCTTCAAGGCTGTCTAGGGTAGAGTTGGACAAAACGGGTCAGAGTGGGTCAAAATGGTGCAATGACAAATTCAAGGATTTCACTGTACTGATTTGTGCCTTAGTTGAAGAATGTTATTTTCTATCATGAACAAAGACAATTTAACACGCTATCAATTCTTAAATTGATAACGGGCTTTGTTCATATCGAAGTGCAAATACTTAACTCTGTCTATTTGTTTATCTTCGTACTATGGCACTACACGCAACCAGAGGCTCTTAAATCATTGAAGTTGCAGGTTGACAACCAAGGACATTTTGCATCAATGTAAAGAAACTTAAAATAACTATTATGTCGGGAATCTGTCCTGGCAGGGATTTTAGCAAGATTCGAGGCAAGAAAACTTGCATCAACCTTTGACTTTTCATGGCCATATGTGGATATACTAGAGAGAACACTCAGAAGCACTGTTACTGAGTTCACAACTATACCTATGCCCACTGATGTTTTGCCTGACCTCGTTGAAGAGATGATTCAATTTCGTAGTTTCCCCCATTCAAGCTAGGACAAGCCTCATTGCAGCCTTTTGAGCTTCTTAACAAGTTGAGAGATTTCAGGTTATGAATATTTTCCCAAATCTCTTCATTGAGCTGAAAATATTCTGCTGCCTTCCAGTAACTGTTGCGAATGCAGGAAGATCTTTCAACATGCTCAATTGAATAAAGATTTCACAAGAAGCACTATATAGGGCAGGGAAGATTGAATGACTTTTGCAATTTTGTCACTTGAGCGAGACACTGCCGGAAAGGTGGACTTTGATGACATAATTAGCATATCGGCCGAAAAACTCGCAAAGCAATCTTGTTCTCCAGCAGTGCTCATAAATAGAAAACATGTTCATCAACTATCAACTATAGCATCAACTATATTTTGTTCATGAAATGTTTGTTCGTGATCCTTCGGTGTGATTTATTAATTTTACACTAGAGGTTTCCTGAAGCTAATGATTTATAATGACTATTAAAAAATTGAAGAAGTTATGCGGGCCCCCATTTTGTGCCAGGCCTCTAAGCAGTTGCCCCCTTGCCCCTCTTTCAGTGGGCCTGACTCTAAAAAAAATATTTTATCCAAGAAACCCAATAGTTTTACGGCGAAAGCTTGTGACCGAAAATTCTCTCCTCCGCAGAGGATCGCATTTTGAGCAGTCATTTTCCAACCCCTTAAAATCACCCTTAAAGTTGATTTAAAAAATGGCACCTACCTTTATCGCATAGAGTAGACCTCAAAGAAGGGATTTATGCAAAAAAATCAATTTAGGCAGAGAAATCCAGCGGGGACCAAAATCACGACACAAGGAACTCGACTACTATTTAAGTCCCTTTTAATTCATTGAAGTTGCAGGTTGACAACCAAGGACATTTTGCATCCATGTTAAGAAACTTAAAGAGTTTTAGATGAGAAATTTTGCAAAATCCCTTTTCCCATCTGACAACTAATGTGAGACGACTTTAGCTTATTTGCGAATAGAAAGATGTTCACATGATTTTTCTGGTTGTTATCTAACTGTACATATTGGGACATCAGTCGGAAATGATCAAACAAATTTTAAGCGACGACAAACATTTCCTGCTTTCATTCATATTCATATAATTGAAGTGGTCCAGTAGTAATTTGCCATCGAACTTTTTATAATTTGATCAGTGCATTGCGAATAGCTTTATATTTGTTCACTTTTCATTCTATTTTTCAAGGCAATCTTCAGTTTGTAGATTCCTCAATTAAGAAATTAGATCTAACACCAATAGCCTGTCTCTATACTGTTATAGGCGAGGTTTGGAAATATAAATACGAGACGCCTATAAAACATTGTCACCAACAATGAAAAATAACTTAAAACATCGAAACACACTTCAAACTAATACCTTTATGTCGAAACATAGTTACATCCTCTGCCTTTTCCGCATTCCTCAATTCGACTCTAAGCTCTTTAATTCGCTTACTGGTTTTCATAAAGTTTGTAATTGCCAAACATAACAGTATGATGGAAATAATAAGGACTGCAACAACAACAACGCCAGTACATCTATCCGTACTGTTTAGGCGGTCATCATAATCATAATCGTCGCAAAACCCAGGCCCGAATTCTTCAAAGTCTTGCATCTGTGCGTTCATACAGTCAAAGTATATTCTTGGGGCGACTGCTTTCTTGTCAAAATGGCTACTTTGTTGTACGAATGATGTGGTTTCATCCATTATGTTGCTATTCTCTTGACCCTTGCTGTATCGTGTATTCTCTCGTGTTTTTGTTGGCCGTATTCTATTTGGTTGCCTTGCGTCGAATTGGATTTTATTCTGTCGTACTTCTGATAATTATTCAGCTCTTTGTCTATAAAAGTGCTTGAAGTACTGGTTTATTGAATCGAATTGTCAATTTTTTAAGCAGATTATTGTCAGTCTCCGATGAAAAGTCAGGGCGGTCACAACACTTGCATGCTAGTTTCGAACGAATCAATGCATTGACTTGGTAGTTTTATTTGAATGATCTAAATGACGTAATAATGAAAAATGAACAATAATCCAATCAGTCGTCATACCCTCATCCTAATCAATATTTTGTGAAAACATAGCTTCTTTAAAAAACATCTCTTTCCCAAAACAGGACTTCTTAGCACTGTTTACGAGTCACCTAACGCTCAATTACCGCTAGAGTCTTTACGAGAGTGTCAAGGATGACTCAATGGTAGCGAGCTGACCTACCAATCTAAAGGCGAAGGCTGGTGATTCGAGTCTCCGCCCTGGCAAAAACCTGCTACCTATGGTGAGGAGAGTCACCTATTCTTTGTAATTCAAGGTTAAAGGACCACGAGGTATGGTCACATCGAGAGAAAGGACCAGCATATTGCTTCCATAAGCTTAGCTTCTTGGCGTTCCTAAAAAACTACTTTCTGAGACTACTAGGTAGAAACAAAACAAAAAACCATACCAAGCTAAGTATCTCCTCCGCCATCATCATCTTTCACATTCTTGTCACGTCTTCTTCTCCTTTCCATCGGCTTCGCATGCGTCGGCAGCGTATCATTTTCATTCAACATGTATCGTTTCCCCATATATTCTGGTGTTTGAGGGAATCCGACAGACCAGAAGTCTTCAGGGGTATCTGGTGGGGGCGCGGAAACGGCCTTATGGCGACAGACCAACTTTAAATGTTTCCTCTTTTCTTCACAGTCAGGTTCATCTGCATACCACTGAAATAGATTAGAGCGAACGAATAATAAGTTCGAGTAGATAAACTTTTGCTGAATGGGATTTTTTGGTTTCCTGACTTGCAATTATGCAACAGAGAATAACTTAGATAAATAAAAAAGAGATGTAATTCAAAAAATTGATTGCTAACTTGGCGATCCCGTGAACAAACGTCCTCCAATCCGCTCTGTAGATTACTATCACACTGCTAACATAGAATCGCGGAGACAAGCACATAGACTAAAATATGATGTTTCTTTGAAAAGGCTATGGTTTAGAAATAAGTTTTTCAATGTTTCGTAAGCTTTAACCAGCTGAAATAAAACACTTTGTCGTATATATCTGAGATCAATTTGGTTTTTGGCAAAATTGAAAAAAATAATGAAAGTCCTCATATTTGAAAATTAATAGCAGAACAAGTATTCACTTTATTTTAATCTATTTTCTTCAATCTAAGAGCTGAAAGACTGAAGTATTTTCTGTACAATTTTGGTTGCTTTTATATCTCAATTAACTATGAATTTTATACATTTTCTGTCACATGAAGAATGACAATTTTTAGAATTCAATGTTAAGTGAGGTAGCTCCGATATGAAGGTAACTAAAATTTCACACAAAATGTTTCTGTCTTAAGACAGCAAATACTTTTGCTGCTACTCTAGGACATCAGCCCCCGTGTATTAATTTCGAGCTTCTTGAAATTTGAAACATGTAAAAGAATCTTTTCTGAAACGTGGTTCTAACTATGTCTCTCATTTCAATAAATTTTCTGCGATTCTTGACTTCTCTGTGATGTTCTTTGCAGTCTTAAAAACTCGTGTGTTCTAGCTCCAGACCCCTTTTTTATTGAGATTCAGGAGATTTTCCACCCACCCCGTTTATTCTAGCCCCCCATCTATTCAGGACTCGAGAGCATTATTTTTCAAANAGATTAGATTAGACATATGCATGTGATTTTAACACGAAACTATCCGAAATATTAGCTCTGCTAACGAGTGTGCCAAAAAGGTTATTTGACATTTGGTATTTGACAGGCCGCAGTAAATAAATTTGCTCTACCTATTTTCGAAATTCTCTCGTTTTCTTACATTCAAAAGATTAGATTAGACATATGCATGTGATTTTAACACGAAACTATCCGAAATATTAGCTCTGCTAACGAGTGTGCCAAAAAGGTTATTTGACAGTTGGTATTTGACAGGCCGCAGTAAGTAAATTTGCTCTACCTATTTTCGAAATTCTCTCGCTTTCCTACATTCAAAAGATAAGATTAGACATATGCATGTGATTTTAACACGAAACTATTCGAAATATTAGCTCTGCTAACGAGTGTGCCAAAAAGGTTATTTGACATTTGGTATTTGACAGGCCGCAGTAAGTAAATTTGCTCTACCTATTTTCGAAATTCTCTCGCTTTCCTACATTCAAAAGATTAGATTAGACATATGCATGTGATTTTAACACGAAACTATTCGAAATATTAGCTCTGCTAACGAGTGTGCCAAAAAGGTTATTTGACAGTTGGTATTTGACAGGCCGCAGTAAGTAAATTTGCTCTACCTATTTTCGAAATTCTCTCGCTTTCCTACATTCAAAAGATTAGATTAGACATATGCATGTGATTTTAACACGAAACTATCCGAAATATTAGCTCTGCTAACGAGTGTGCCAAAAAGGTTATTTGACATTTGGTATTTGACAGGCCGCAGTAAATAAATTTGCTCTACCTATTTTCGAAATTCTCTCGCTTTCCTACATTCAAAAGATTAGATTAGACATATGCATGTGATTTTAACACGAAACTATCCGAAATATTAGCTCTGCTAACGAGTGTGCCAAAAAGGTTATTTGACAGTTGGTATTTGACAGGCCGCAGTAAGTAAATTTGCTCTACCTATTTTCGAAATTCTCTCGCTTTCCTACATTCAAAAGATAAGATTAGACATATGCATGTGATTTTAACACGAAACTATTCGAAATATTAGCTCTGCTAACGAGTGTGCCAAAAAGGTTATTTGACATTTGGTATTTGACAGGCCGCAGTAAGTAAATTTGCTCTACCTATTTTCGAAATTCTCTCGTTTTCTTACATTCAAAAGATTAGATTAGACATGTGCATGTGATATTAACACGAAACTTTTCGAAAGCAGGCGAAGTATGCTCATTCTGTTAAATAAGAAACTTGGCTCTGGGCTTTGTAATAAGGTTTTTAAACTTTGGGCCCAATTCTTATCGAGAAACTTTCTTCCGGGGTTTCTTAATTTTTCATGAAATAAAATGTCACAATTTGTCATGATTCATTGACTTCTGCAATATAGCTTTTTGAGCCCAGAGAATTACAAGAAGAACAAAATCATAAACGAAAAATATACATCTTACTATTATTTGGGACACATTTTACACATTTAACACATTTAATCTAAAAAACACTTTGCAACTTCATAACCAAAGATTGAAAAATTGACCTCTGATCGCTTCTGTACAGTTTCCCAATTTTCTAGAACAGGCTACTTTATACACATTTAACACATTTTATCTAAAAAACACTTTGCAACTTCATAACCAAAGATTGAAAAATTGACCTCTGATCGCTTCTGTACAGTTTCCCAATTTTCTAGAACAGGCTACTACAGTTTCTTGTGAGAATTTTCTTCAAAGTAAACGAACGGAGATATATAGCGATCTAGTCTAAACATAGCTCAAAACAATGACACGCGCCACTTATGTTCCCATTTTTTTCATCGATCGAGAACATCAAATACAATAGGTTATATTTAGGTTGACCCAGTCCCCAGTAGCTAAGCTACTTTTAACTCCTCTGTTTTTATTTTAAAGGGAGTACAAAGACCAGCAGCCTTTGCCATCGTTTGTTTTTGTTTTTGTGAATTTCGTACAGTCAGTTATTCTGGAAGCTGTGCAGAGCAAGTCGCTGACTGTGCGCAAAGCATGCTGGTCTTTGTACTCCCTTTAAAAACTAGCGTAATCTGATAATTAATTTTGGTAGAATTAAAAATTGGGCAGGAAAGAATTCGAATTTTCCCAAACTGTAAGCTGTATCTGTAAACATAACTCGGCCAACATTTTTGGAGCAACCAACCACGGGCTTTAGGAAACTCTGAATTAAAAATTAGATTTTCTAATGATACATCGAGTTTTTTTCTTTGAGTTTTCTTCTGTTTCAAAAATTAGAAAACTCGATGTATCATTGGAATATCTAATTTTTAATTCAGAGTTTCTTAAAGCCCGTGAACCAACCACCTGCACCGGTAGTTAAACGCCTAGTAAAAAGGAACAACCTGTGAAAAGATTTTATACAATTAATATCTATTTTAATCACGTTCAATTTAAATTAAAATTCTATGCTGTTATTTAATCAACCTGCGAGAGATGGATTCAGAAATTTTATGTTTACTTCACAACAAAATAGAATTTTATTGAAGAATAAAACATTTGTTTTCACCTGCTGCGGAGGACATTATAAATAGTCTGGTCTTGCGGATGGATGGTCAAAAATCCGGAAGTTACTTGTAGGATTAATTGTTTTCAACTTGGCAAGGTTTTCTACAGAAGCTTATTTTCTGCTGTGTAATCTTTTACGTAATTAACCACTGATCTTAGAAATTTCCAAACCGCGGAATGCGGAAGATAGTTGCAGAATAAAGAAACGAAGGCAACAGTTATATTGTTCACGTCATTCATTCAGTAATAACGAAGTCATTCGAAGAACAGCTGTCTTGTGGAAGCTAGGCAGAAGTACTCTTGCGAGATATGGAAAGCTGGAAAAGCAGAAAACTGTTCAGCACCGCCGTTGATCTCAACAAAACTAATAACAGCACAAATGGGTACTACGACAAGTTAAATATCAGCTTAACTACGGTGTTACCAGTATTCGCAATAGTATTTATCGCATGCATGGTTGGGAATATTCTGGTGATATCAACAGTGGTACGAGATGAGAAAATGAGAAAGAAACGATGGTACTATTATTTGGCAAATCTAGCTATTGCTGATATGGGGTTCGCTCTCATGACACCCTTTCATCTACTACAATTTGCCAATGTTAATATCGGTAAGTATGTGGAAAATATTATTTGGTATGAAGCATAATATATCCTTCCCTTAAAGGCCAGGGAATATCTAAATAATTGAGCTCTTGCAAATCACTTCAGCTAAAATGTTTTTCAATGTTTTCAATATGTCTTAACTAAACCATTCAGATGTCATTTTGGCACAGAAATTTGTCCTATTATATTGGAATGGGACAAACGAAGCTTCGTATGTCTGCTATGTCTGCTTCTTCGAAGAAAAGCTTGCTAACGTTCTTGGAATGGATGCCACTAGGAGAGTGGTCTGATATGCATCTGTGGTGGACCACTGGGGCCACTTTGAGTATACTAGGCAGGGGCGGATCCAGACCGAAGTTTAAGGGGGGCAACTTGCAGAGAGGGCGCCAAAAATACAATAGAACGAAAGCGCGCCGGAGGCGCGCGACAATTTTTGGACTTCAGGTTAAGATTCAATTCGATTGATGCGAGTTTGGCACTGCTTTGATGAGAAATACAAGCTTTACAGCTTAAAACAGTTTTGTCTATCTAGTTTTTTTTTTAGTACTATACTATATAGTTGGGGCTAAAGCCCGCCACCCTCCCCCTCCCCACTTTTTTAAAAGATAAGCTGAAGCATTGAAGAATTTTCAAAAATTTAGAAACCATTGTTTGGCGAGGATGAAGTTTCAATGACGTGCTACAAAAGACTGCGAGTTTTAAGTCAGCAGAATTTTGTCTGCTACAAGTCCTTAGATGTGAAGTCTAGACAACTAAAAACCAGGCTTTGGTCTAACATGAAGAATTTCTATATTACCTGAAAATATGCATCGTACTACTCACACTCACATGTAAACTTTACCACCAGCTTTAAGTATACAAATGCAGTCTATTTGAATGAGAATCGACTTCTTCTCAGAAGCAAATGGTAAATACCTAATTTTCATAAAAAGGGCGTTTTTCGACGTTGTAAAGGCGTGGTCTCAAAAAATTTTAAAGGGCCAAGAAGACTCCGGACCCTGATTTTTCTCGCTTCGCTCGCAGAAACCCATGTAAAACCGCCCCCACGGTCCATGGTGTATTTGCCAGTAATGTATTCAAATAAAAACACCTTTCAGACTACAGCATTCTTAAATTTTTGCAACGTGATCGTGAAAATGCTTTTTATAGTGCGTGATGGCGTGAAAAACGAAAATTTGAGGCGTGATTCCATTATCCAGGGGTACTATGGGGGGCCTCTATAAACGCAAGATTAAAATTACAAGGGATCGTATAGGAGGGTGAGATCTCACCTCTCAGCTCACAGCCTGGAAGGTGGGATGATTTTCCCATATAAACAGGCCCTAACTGTGTGTCGAATGGGGTTTTTGCTGCGTTTCGTTTCTGCGAGGTAATAGCTGAGAATGGGTCATCTTTTTCACTGTTTCAATATGAGTCCCTGTTGACCGAGGTTTACCGCAGGGATACAAGGGACTTAGGTAATCAGTCTAGTCCATGCCTAGATCCATAAAAAATAGTCTCTGCATAGTTACTAGATTTGCTCCAAGTCTATTCCGTGGTCATCAGCGCTCAAAGAACATAATGACCTATGCGGGGGCGTAAGCCATGAAGGGGGTGCTGCGAGGGAGAAACCAGAGAAAAGGTATCTCCCTCGCACCGTCCTCTTCATGGATTACGCCCTTGCAGAGGTCATTATGTTCTTTGAGCGCTGATAGACCACAGAATAGACTTGGAGCAAGTCTACATAGTCACACATAGATTTCCCTCAACCTACAATCGGTGGGTGGTTAGTAGTTGGCTCTCTCACCTTCTGTACTGACGATCATAGGTTCGAGACCAGTGGCTGCTACCTGGAAAGTACACTACCCATCCTACAAGCTTCCAGTAGACAGACTACTAAAGATCAAGTTGGAGTCAACTTTTTGACGAAAGCAAACCACGCAAGCTTCATCATCCGGGAAGAAAGGAGAAATTTGTTTCACATAAGCATACTTGGTCAAGATATTACCACTTGACTAGCATAGATCTTCTGATTGGTCTACAAGAGCAAGTTTACTTATTGGAAACAAGCTTATTACACATCGCACATAATTGAAGAAGCGTTATGTGTAATGAATAGAAATAAGCGAGCAAACAGAGTAATGACAGATTCCTCTGATATCCCGGCAACGAATTTTACAAACATCAATTCTCTTTTAAGCTTGTGCATACATAACTAAAGTGATTGAAATCTCCATGGCCACAGACCCTCCAGCGTTCAATTCTTTCTAGTGTACGGCTCCAGCAATTCTATCTTGTGCACACTAGTAAATACAAAGTCTCCTGTAACGTACATCTCCTATATAGAGTAACATGTAAATGCCACGGGGTGAGTGGCCGAGCCGCTCATACAGTTTCCGTTAGGTAACTGAAGTTAAGCTTGGTCGTGTGAGGTCAAAATCCGGATGGGTGACCTTCCAGATACCTGACCAAGCAACTCAATTCGCCATCCTTCGGAAGGGACATCTTTGACATCCTTACGCCATCCTAGGGGTGCCATTCCTGGATGCGGCATCCTTAGTAGGCCTAAATTAGCTCTAATATCCTGTAGATAGAAATCGTGCCAGCCTACTTAAAATAAAGTAATGAATGAATGAATGAATTAGAAGAT
>REGM01000283.1:23368-35398 GCA_004194415.1 Aurelia aurita | reverse complement strand
CCTATGAGACAATGGGTCATCCTAAGGAAAATTTAGAACTGCCCAGGCGTTTTTTAAGATTTTTTCGAGGCTTCCCCCAAAATACCTCTCATACAAAGTAAGAAATGACTTTGAAGAAGCTCACAATAGCAAAAGCAAAACTTTGTGGCAGTGCGAGTGGGCGCCCTTTCCCACTCCCCCATTGGCTACTCCACTGTGTGCAATGCCATTGCAATCGTATTCTTAGCATCTGAAACACAACATCTGGTTATCACACGAAATTATTTCGAGACAAGCCTTGCATAGCTCAGGAGAGATATCAGTTTTCTTGATAATTTAGGCGTATTATTTTTGGAAATTCTCTGAGAATAGCAGCCTTTGGAGCAGAGATGCAAAAACCCCAAAAACCTACAAACCTGGTTTGGAGGAAGGTTTAAGTAAAAAATTGAGGAAGGTTATGTAAAAATAATGAGAATTTATAATTGTGTTATATCGTTATATGGGAAAATTGAATCAGCAATAAATGTAGGCTTGTCTTGACAAAATAAGGCTAACATTTTATTCTGAGTCAACAGAAATATCATGTCAGAAATATCATGTCAGTGGCGTGGCTATGGGAGGATGAGGGGCATTTGCCCCTCCCCACTTTTGTCAAAAGAAGGTCCTCAACTTTCTTGGAAGGTTAAGAATTTTCCGAGATATGCAAGAACGTTATTGGGAGAGTCGTTCTTAGCCAAAGTAAAGGTTGATGTCCTCAAAAATTTGCTATTGACTTTAATTTATAGAATAACTATCACAAAATAGTAATAGTTTCCACTTTTGCATTGGCAAACATTGGATTGAGAGAGTCATTTCAAGCCATAGTAAAGGGTTTTTGCTCAAATATTTTCCTGAAGATTGTGATTCATTTAAAATGTTTACAAAATTGTCAAAGTCTAAATTTTGGCACTGTCAAACATTGGATCGAGAGATACTTTCTAACCAAACTAAGGAGTGTTTACTCAAAATTTTCCTGAAGATGGTGGTGATCATAGAAAACTGTTACAAAATTATCTAAGGCTCCATTTTAGCACTGGCAAACATGGTGTCCGGAGAGGCGTTCTAAGCCAAAGTAAAGGGCGTGCCATAAAAACATTTTCAAAAAGGTTCACTGATAGTATTGAAAGATATCGTCCAAAACATTTTTGAGTTTATTTCTTCACTGGGAGTGCGAGCCATTTATTGAATTTGTTTTCTTCTAAATTTTGGGCCATAGTTTTCAAGCCAAGTAACGGTCCTGATATATCATAGAAAGATCAATGAATACCTTAATTAAAACGAAGAAGGTCGAGACTTTGGAATCTAGGTTTGGAGGAAGGTCAAGGACTTTTTGCAACTCTGCTTGGAGTAGAATCTACTATTCTACTATAGCATATCCCAAAAGTGAGATTTTAGAACTGCCCATTTTGTCATTTAGCACTGCTCATAATTGAGTTAGAACTGCCCATTTTGGAAAATGGAAGGCCTTAAGATGACCCTTGGACAAAAGTTTATCAGACTTATTTGTGATATTTCTCTCCTCACTTAGCACTCAAAGCTGTCCTTCTCTTAGTCATTCCTGCAGTATAATTACTCGTAGATTTGGTAGTTGGTACATAAACTGCAACGTAAAAGAAGAAATTATATATCATCTATATCATATTTGCATTTCTCGTGAGCTCAAAGTAAAAAGCAACATATACAAAATTCTAAAATATATCAAAATATATTTCATATTTCATGAGTCTCAGCTCGTTATTTACATAAATTTACAACAAATTTTAATGTCAGATTTGACAGTCTTACAAATAAATATCTTTGTGCAAATATTAATGACATAAAATCATTGTTCTGATATATTGAGAGTTTGATGTTTTGGTAGGACGATAGCATCATTTCCTTGATGACTTATTCATCACGATTTCCTTTGAAATTGATATCATATTTCTTTGAGAAGCTCAAAAATGAGTGGATTGCTCTCTGCTGAGGTGCTTTCGACAAGAATCTAGATGAGCTTCTCGAGTTTCTTTCGGCGATGGACCTTATTTACGGCTTTCGAAAGATGTCTCTTGCTTGCATTAACTCTTGAAGCTTTGGCAACTTTCTGAGATTTCTTTTTACTGACAAACACCCTCTTCTTCAGATTACCCGACTTCCTTATGCGTTCATCTCCTAATGCTCCGATAACATTTTTAGGATCTGTGGTATCTCTCTTCAATTCGTCTACAGGTTTGTTGTTGGTGCCGATCTGTTGGGACTGAAGACCTGTTGGTGTTGCTCCTTCGTTGGAGTTCTGTGCAACGCTGAATTCATTCTCGTCATTTTTTGCTACTTGCTGGCTATTTGCGTGGCTATTTACTTTTCCTTTGTTTTTACCTCCTTCCTTTCCTTTCTCTTCACCGAATTGCTTTTGGCTGTGCCAGCCATTTTTGCCTTTCTTCTTCTCGTCATCCTTAGCAGATTTGTCGTCTTTTTTACCATCTTCAAATTTCTGTTGATTATACCCATTCTTAGCTCCTTTCTTGTCATCTTCATTGCCAGATTTATCATCTTTTTTGCCATCTTCGAACTTCTGTTGACTGTTCAATCTGCTTTTGTCATCATCTTTTCCTGACTTGTCTTCTTTTTTACCATCTTCAAATTTCTGTTGACCATTCAATCTGCTTTTGTCATCATCTTTTCCTGACTTGTCTTCTTTTTTACCATCTTCAAATTTCTGTTGACCATTCAGTCTGCTTTTGTCATCATCTTTTCCTGACTTGTCTTCTTTTTTACCATCTTCAAATTTCTGTTGACCATTCAATCTGCTTTTGTCATCATCTTTTCCTGACTTGTCTTCTTTTTTACCATCTTCAAATTTCTGTTGACCATTCAATCTGCTTTTGTCATCATCTTTTCCTGACTTGTCTTCTTTTTTACCATCTTCAAATTTCTGTTGACCATTCAATCTGTTATTGAATCTGTTTTTGTCATCATCTTTTCCTTTTTTGTCTTCGTTCTTGCCATCTTCAAATTTCTGTTGACCATTCAGTCTGTTATTGAATCTGTTTTTGTCATCATCTTTTCCAGATTTGTCTTCTTTTTTGCCATCTTCAAATTTCTGTTGACCATTCAATCTGTTATTGAATCTGTTTTTGTCATCATCTTTTCCAGATTTGTCTTCTTTTTTGCCATCTTCAAATTTCTGTTGACCATTCAGTCTGTTATTGAATCTGTTTTTGTCATCATCTTTTCCAGATTTGTCTTCTTTTTTGCCATCTTCAAATTTCTGTTGACCATTCAATCTGTTATTGAATCTGTTTTTGTCATCATCTTTTCCAGATTTGTCTTCTTTTTTGCCATCTTCAAATTTCTGTTGACCATTCAGTCTGTTATTGAATCTGTTTTTGTCATCATCTTTTCCAGATTTGTCTTCTTTTTTGCCATCTTCAAATTTCTGTTGACCATTCAATCTGTTATTGAATCTGTTTTTGTCATCATCTTTTCCAGATTTGTCTTCTTTTTTGCCATCTTCAAATTTCTGTTGACCATTCAGTCTGTTATTGAATCTGTTTTTGTCATCATCTTTTCCAGATTTGTCTTCTTTTTTGCCATCTTCAAATTTCTGTTGACCATTCAATCTGTTATTGAATCTGTTTTTGTCATCATCTTTTCCTTTTTTGTCTTCGTTCTTGCCATCTTCAAATTTCTGTTGACCATTCAGTTTGTTATTGAATCTGTTTTTGTCATCATCTTTTCCAGATTTGTCTTCTTTTTTGCCATCTTCAAATTTCTGTTGACCATTGAATCTGTTATTGAATCTGTTTTTGTCATCATCTTTTCCTGATTTGTCTTCGTTTTTGCCATCTTCAAATTTCTGTTGACCATTTAGTCCGTTATTGAATCTGTTTTTGTCATCATCTTTTCCTGATTTGTCTTCCTTTTTGCCATCTTCAAATTGAGGTTGATTGTACACATTTTTGTTTCCTTTCTTGTCATCCTCTTTGGCAGACTTGTCATCTTTTTTGCCATCCTCAAAGTTTCCTTGGGTGTTCCATCCGTTTTTGTCATCATCTTTCCCAGATTTGTCTTCCTTTTTGCCATTATTGAAAGGCAGTTGCTGGCCCACCCCATTTGCATTTTTTGCTGGCATCATATCATTAACAGCATTCACTTGTTTATTTTCTTCTGCATTCTCATTTTGCTTCGCCATTTGACTACCTGGTTGCTGGACAACCTTAAATGACGTCAGCAATTCTCCACCGTCAGGTTGCCTTCTTGATGGCATCTGGCTATTATTTTGATTATGAGGCGAGGTGACTTCATGTTTTCGCATGATGATTCCAACATGGGACTTGCGGGCTTTCTTGGCATGAAGTAAATCTGAAAAACAATCAAATCAAAATTAGTACAGAGTGATCATGAGTATAGCCCCAAAGGGCAAAAAACATTGATAAAACGTTGAAAACATGGACTCTCAAGCGTCTACGTTGATTGTACATTGAAAATGAGATTTTTTGTCAACGTCCAAATGCAAACGTTAAATCAACGTTGTAACAACATCATGTTAACTGTAAAATTCAAACGGTGAATTTGCGTCAAACATGTATGCTGATGGAATGTTGATATCTAGTTGATCAACGTTGAAACCTTATATCAACCAGAATTCAATGTTGAATCAACCTAACATTGCCAGACGTGCTGCAGTTTTCTAAATTTTCATCAAAATTCTTTCAAACTGATTACCATTGTGTAGATTATAACGTCAGTGGCGTCGCCATTGGGTGGACTCATTGTGGCTTTTATTCAGAAGCAATAACGGTGTACTTTCAGAACTCGATTCTATACTAAATCCACCCTAAATGTTTTGGGCTGGCGACACCCCTGGTCAACGTACGGTAAATAAAAAACTTAGTGGGTCAAAACTGATCTTTTAATTCATAAATTACACGCAAATTTATGAAAAGGTTTGCACTAAAATGAATGTTTGTATTTGAGTCAGCTCTCCCAATACATAAAATTCTGACCAAAGAACAGATAAGTCATAATCGCACACCTTGGTTTGCGACGAAACTACAGAGTGTCCCAAAATGATGCATTGGCGTTTGGCCGAACTGTAAAGTCATAAATTCTTAACCGATTCCAAGGAATGGCCAATCAATTTGAAGCAGAAAGGCTATATAGTAAAAACCCGCGTATAAGAACCTACAAGTCAGCCTGGGTTCTAAACAATGAATACAATTGATTGGTTGTTATAAAATGGTAGTCTAATTGGACAATTTCAGTCTGCAGGTTCTTAATCCACTAGGTTCTTATACGCGGGGTTTTACGGTAACTTAAACATAGAAATTTAGTACACTAAAATCAATCATATTGTTCTAGACGTATGGGTTACTTGTTTGGGAGTTGTTTTTTAACATCGTTCAAAGAGGACTAGCAATTTCGATACCATTTTGCTTAATTTTCAATTACAAAACAATGACAGCGAACATAATCATCCTAAAGGACGTAAAGACAAATGACAAATACCTACTAATATTTAAGTACAAACTTAGGCCTGGGTTACGCGATACCAGATTGCTTTTCGCATCGGATTGGTTTCAAACCATCCTTGTCAAATTCGCATCATTTTCATTGCAGTTACACCCCTACACGATGCCGGATTGCTATGAACCCACTTTTGATTGCATTTACACGACACCGAGTCACCCTGCACTGCGAAGTAAAGGGCTATTGTTCTTAACAACTGTGAAGCCGTGTTTATTTGTTCTAGAAAACAAAGCAGTTCGCAGAGAAAGGTTTTGTAGTGGAGTGACATCGGATTCATGCAGTTACACGAGATCCCCACGAGATGGAATGCGAAGTGGAGTGAATCGGATTGGTTTTCACCTCACCTCCAGAGCAGAGTGGTTATACTTCACGAAAACGGAGTGGAGGGAGTATGTGACACCGGATTGCTTCGGCGTCGTATAACTGCACCCTCCTATCCGATGCGAAAAGCAATCCGGTGAGAGATGAATCCGGTGTCATGTAACTGGGGCCTTACGCTCTCAGTTCATTCGTGAGTTCGGACCATAGACGCAGAGTTTCACGCAATTTCAAACTATTAACATTATACATCGTAACAGAAATCCCGTTTTAACTGCCGTTTCTAAAAGTTTGACAAATCTTGTTCACAGATGATCTGAATACATAAACTAATTCTTTTATAAGAAACAGCCTATAAGAAACTGTAGCATTCTTTTGCAGAAATTTTAAGAAACTCTAATAGAACCGATCAGATATCAATTCGGACCCAAGAACCTTTTCTAATGCTGTTCAAATGTTGACATCAAAATCAAAGTGGATAACCTGATATAAAAGATTAGATCTCATAGATCCTTACAAATTGTAGCTTTTATTTCTGCTAAATGGTCTATTGTATTTTATAATCTCGACGCGTGCACTAACAAAGCAAAGCCAAAGAAACAATGGCATATGTCGGTTTTTCATTGTCCTATATACGGATCAAACCATATGGCTCAAGGCATTCACTTTAGATTTTTCGTTATAAAATGCTGTACAAAGCTCGTGCAAATGAATTTTCGAGCCAGATCAATACACATAAATTTTTTTGGCTGAAACTATATCTTTGTAGCCTGCGTGCAGCATTGGCGGAGGAGTGTCGAGGCTGCACGCAGGCTATATCTTTGTTACATTGTTTGGTCTTGTTGAGGTGAATAAAGATTTTGATTCTTTATGGTTGGGTTCTTCCTTAAAAAGGTTAGGTTCTTCCTGGGCTGGGCAATCTTCAGTGGTCTTCAATGAATCATGGCAAATTATGGAAATTCAATTTATGAAAAATCTAGAAACCCTGTGAGAAATCCGTAAGAATTGTGCCCAAAATTGAACTGAATGACCTGAGCTAATGGCGCGGTTTATAAATAGGACACAGACAAAACCTGTACACGCCATTGTTTTTTTACACCTATGAGATCTCATCTTTTAACTCAAGTTACTCACTTTAAGAAGGCCAAACTTTACTATTCGGACCACATCCAATATCACGCTTTTGTTTCTATTCTTCATCTATTATGATTCGTTCTTAGAATGTTCGCCGAACAAAGAACGTGTTCCGTACTGTACAGATCCGCCCTTTAAGAAACCCTACAATAACACGAAATAGAAAATGGCTGGTGGGTGGGAGAATATCGCAACAGACTAGAGTCTTATCGAAAATGTACATTTCGTCGACTTTTGCAAAATTTGTTTGTTTATCATACCAAAAACACACCTCAGGTTAGCGACAAAATGCAAGGGACAACTTTGAAAGAGTTAAGCCTGGTTTCCATATGATCGTTCCTGTCGTTCCCGTCGCTGGTAAATTGTTCAGCGACACGAACGACGCGAACGACAGTAGCGATCGAATGGTTTCCATATGATCGCTGCTCTCGTTCCCGTCGCTGGAAATTCTTTCAGCAACAAGAACGACACAAACGACACGAACGACGCGAGCGACGGGAGCGATCGAGCTATTTCCATATGATCGCTGCTGTCGCTCAGTTTGCATCACAGGCTCAAAATAATGAGACTGGGCTCAGATGCGCAGATGCGCAGAACATCGCTGCGATCGCTGGAATCGCTGGGATCGCTGACTTTTTGAAAAGTGGTTTCCATTAAAAAAAACTCGATCGCTGGCAGTCGCTCGCGTCGCTGAGATAGAAATTTTTCTATCTCAGCGACAGGGTGTCGCTCGTGTCGCTACGATCGCTGGCAGAAAAAAGTGATAGTTTCCATCAAATCGTTCGTGTCGCTACGGTCGCTGGTACGTTTTTTCAGCGACGGGAGCGACGGGAACGACACGAAAGATCATGTGGAAACCATGCTTTACTTACCAGCCTGAAATGCCAACGCAGCCAGAAGCACAACCAGCATTCTTGCAATTATTGTTTCCCACATGATTGGAAATCCTTAATTTTAACTTTGCACATTTAAAAACAGACCTATTGTTGCTAACAAATTTGTTTGCACGCAAATAAACTTTATTTCAGTTGCGGGTCAATAGGTAAGCGTTAGTTATGAATGGAAATCAGCGAAGCGAGACAGCCCATTGTTTTCCATTGAATATCAAATGGATACTTCACCTGTTTGACAGAAATTAACAGGCAAGCGCAAACATGTTACAATCATGATAGCCTGCAGGGCTTTGCTAGGAAAATCAAAATCTTGCTTTGTTTTTTTTTCGTGAACTTCAAGATCTGGTTTAAACTGGAATAAAACCCCTTAGAATCTTAGAATTGAGATAACGCATTGTTCTAACTCTAACCTCTTTTTTAAACCCATTTTTTGTGAGTTATGGCTTTCAAAGAGAATCAAAATGTTTTTCTGTCTCATATCTAACGCATTTATAACGAGTTTTTACTCTAGTGAACCATGTTTTAGGGGGTACAGCCTTTATTTGTATATAACGTGCTACTGCTTTTTATATTCCATGGCATTCTGTAACCTGTATAAACTACTTGCGAGTAAGTTTTATCAGGTTTGAACAAGACCGAAAGGGAGAAACTTTGTTGCTGTTCCTACGAAACAAGATGAGGCCTATAATAACTGTTCCTTCGGGCAATACCAGAAAATATTAACCCGAAGCCGTCAGTACAAGACCGAGCACCGAGCTTGTGAGGTTTTTTACAGAGGTTGAGGGTTAATATTTTCGGTATTGCCCGAAGGAAACCGTTAATAATGTTTATTACCCTATGGTCAGGGCTGGGTGAAGGCTTTTATTTTTTAACAAGTAAGAAGATAATTTTAAAAGCCAAAATGATTGAAGGCCTAGCATGAAGCCATTGCAGCTGTAGCCATTTGAATGATCTTTGATCTGCATGAAAGATTTTGATGAAATTATACGGCACTAAGGAAAACATAAAATACACCTATGGAGTGAAAATACGTTCATTATCAGCTGTATTAACAGAGAAACGAGCGTTTAAATAAATATGATGGCGAAAACCACTGCAACAAAATCACTAATCATGAATTGAATAATTTCTGTGCAAAGAATTTTTTGCCTAATTTCTTGTGGCAATGAGAGGGATTTTTTAATTAATCTTTGTGCTGTTGAAAGAACTGAAGGTATCCTTTTAGTAGGATATCATAACAGGGTCCGAAAGTAACACAATGTTATGGTAAAAGTGGAAATTTCCCTAACGTTGACGTGTTCGGTCATTATTTTTCAATGCCTCTCGTTTTGTAGCAATATCTTGTAATGTAATGTAGTGATATCCTTACAAAATGGACGCAAGTAAAAGTAGAAACAATGCATGACAGGAAAAAAAGTCGTGTATTAGACACTTTGTTTGGTCATATTGTGCTTTTGATGATTAGTGATTTTGTTACAGTTGTTATCGCGGTTATCTTTTTCAAAACGTCATTTCTCCGTAGCTACAGCTGATAATGAACTGATTTTCACTCAATAGGTGTAGTTTATGTTGTACTTAGTGCCATATAAAATTCATCAAAATCTTCATTCAGAAAAATTTCCAGAAAGTTTTAATTTTGGGGCCTCAAGGGTTATGTATTTGGCCCGTTAATTTACAGTGCAGGATTATGCTCTCAAATAAAGCACTTGTTGAAATTTGGCTTCGCTGGGCTTTGGATTAATTGGATGGCTCTATATAATTCACTTTCGACTATTAGAATGGTAAAAGATATTTTTTTGCATAGGATATTGTTTTATGGTTTTATTATGACATGGAAACTAATCAAATCTAAATATTCCCTCCACTAAATACTAGGGACAACGTTCAGTCTCAAAATCTGTGTCAGACTGAACAGCATATCTTTGACTATTCTTTTAAAGTGATTCTAACTAACTTTCGAGAGACGTATAACATCGAAAACTATGACAACAATATCAACAATTAAGATGAAGCCTCATTGAGATGAAGGATGTACAATTTTGACGAATTGTTTATGTAGTTTTTGCATGGGCGTAGGGGAAGATAAAATCTGGGGGGCCTGCCCGATAAAATTTCTATTGTTTACCAAATTTTTTGCCCGACTTAGGGTGGATTTTTGCCCGAAGCAGGCTGATTTTGGTAAATTTTTCCAACGTTGGGGGGGCTGCCGCCCCTCCTAGCCCCCTAGCTCCTACGCCTATGAGTTTTTGCAATATGATGTTTCAAACAGTGGGTAAATTTTTTGACTCTACAATTTTGCCTGAATATGCTCTATTTTGCCCGAATTTCTGTGTTTTTGAAAAATATTGGAGACACTTAAGTATAAGACCAGAAATAGACAAAGATTGGATCTCTTCATATGTACTAACGGCAATACAGTAGTAAAAAAGAAACACAACAGCAAGAATTGCAAAACATAGATGTGCTACAAAAATACATGAAAGTTCAGTTCTAATCTAGACCAAGTTAACGAGTTTAGGTGCAACCATAGGAACCCATTGTCTACAAACTTCAACGGCCAAATATTCTGCGACGATAGATGAATCTTCTGCGACGGTAGATGGATCTTCTGCGACGGTAGATGAATCTTCTGCGACGGTAGATCGATCTTCTGCGACGGTAGATGAATCTGCGACGATAGATGTATCCTCTACGGCGGTAAATCAATCGTCTGCGGTAGTAGTGACTATAAGAATAGCATCGCCTTCGTGCAATGTACCGCCTGCGGGCGATATAACGCCTTCGAGCGTAGTATCTTCTACGTGCGAAATAGCAACGTCTACGGGTATAGTATCTTGTACGGGAACGGTAAAGTCTTGAGCACCCTCCGCGTGAATAATAAGAAGGGTTGTTTTGAGGTTTATCTTCCATTTCTAGAAATGAATGAAATGAAACAAAATGAAATAAATTGAAAGACAAGAGACGCTAAGTATCTTACTTCCATAAACAATCTCGGAGTGTGCGAAAACGGCCTGAGAAACAAAAAGCAAACTGTCATACAATGAGATAAACATACGAAAACAGACCTTATTCTCACTGGCTGAAACACCCTCGTTTCCAAATTTGGCCTCGATCTAGATATTCTCTGGGGTCCTACCCCTATGATGCCTCTTTGTATGCCCTCACAGGTCCCAGGGAACCAGGAGGCATATTTAAGCTCGAATTGACTTGATTTCTGCCCTAACAAGCAACAAGACGTTTATCCAGGTTTTTCGACCCACCCTCCTCCCTCAGCGATGATTGCCAATCGAAGAACACGAAACCGCTACTCAAACCCGCGATTCCCTAGCACTCTGCATATCTTAACCTAATTTGAATAGCGGGGTGGCAAAGGCAGTGAGAATAGGTTACGTATTTGGGAATTCGGCGAGTGCCCAAAGAAAGCAAAGCCAAAAGACACAATAGCGAGTGTGGGTTTACCTTTGTCCTATTTATAGGACAGCGCCATATAGCTTAGTTCATTTACTTTAATATAGTAGCAGTACCGGTAGATAATTAAACTGGCGAAAGGTGATATTTTAATCAAATATAGAAGTACGAAAAACACTCCTTTGACAAAATTATGTACGCTGAAACATTTGGGAGTTGCTAGAAATATAAATATTAAAGGTAAAGGATGGCCCATGACGTTGCAAACTTTAATCGTTAACCTAGGTAAAACATTTGAATAAAATATCATCAGATCATCGTGTGCCAGTTTAGGTTTTCTATTGTAAATTGTAAATTGTATTTTTCTTTTTCTTATAATATTGTATGTATTTTTATAAATAGTTTGCCCTAATTAGCATTATAATTTCTTAGCGAACTTTAAATTAAAGAATTTATATGCTTTACAAACAAAGAAACAAACAAACACGCATACATACATTTTTAGAATGCGAATAGTTTCGGACTATGGACTCCCTGTGGAGCCAAGATTCTACGTATTTAGCCTATTGTTTTGTATTGATTAATTCGTTCGTTTATGCTTACCCTGGGTCCAGACTCACTCAGAAGCGCCGGGAGGGGGGCAAGGGGGGGGGGGGGGGGTCGCCCCCCCAATGTTCCCCTGGAACGATTTTCTAATTCTTCTAATTCCGCTATAAAATTTTCGGGGGGGGGGTAAGGCTAATGATATTGG
>REGM01000282.1:351706-367209 GCA_004194415.1 Aurelia aurita | reverse complement strand
TTTTTTATGCATGTCTTGAAGGAACAGACGGAGGTGGCAATTTTTGTGTCATTTGTTAGGGAATTCCATAATATGCTGCCGCGAAAAGATAAACTATCGTTGCCATAAGTATTTGTCTTAGTTTGAGGCAACATCAACAGATTCTTTGATCTTAAATTATAATTATTTTCCTTTTCCTGGAACATATCCCACAAAAAAGAAGGATTTTGTTGTGTTAAACAGCTATAAACCTCGAGCATTAACTTTTGCAAGTTTTTATTATGAATAGTGCACTCATTTGCTCTCTGCAACAACTCTTCAAAAGAGGATGTATAATCGTTGAAGAGAATTCGAAGTGCTCTCTTATGGGTGCGATTTAAATCATTATTGGCAACCTTTCCGCAAAACATCCATATCAACGGACAGTAATTAAACTGAGACATTATGAATGAGTTGTACAGTAAAAGAGATTGTTTCTCATTTAAATAATTTGAGATTCTAGAGAAGGCACTGACCTTGTTGTTTGCTTTTTGGGTTAATTTTGCTACATGTTGGTCGAATTTCAGTTTCGAGTCGATGGTAATCCCCAATAACTTAACACTATTAACAACATCAATAGAATCATTTCCAATATCGAGAACAATACTATCATTAGTCTTCAAACCTAGCAGCATAACTTGAAATTTTGATGGATTGGCGACCATTTGATTCGTTTTGAACCAAGAAATTGCTCGCGACATATCTTCTTCAAGGTTTGAAGCCACACTTTCAAAAGTGTCATCACAAGAAAAAATGGTATTATCATCAGCAAAATTGCACACCTCCGAATGTTCGATGATGTAGATAAAATCGTTGAGGAAAATATTGAACAGTAGTGGCCCTAGCACAAAGCCCTGGGGGACACCAGTTTTTGTTTGTAACCAATCACTATATGTTGAGCCAACCTTTACTCTCTGCTTTCTATCTGAGAGATAATTTGCTATTAATCTGAGGCCCTGCACACCAAAACCATACGCGTTTAATTTCGCAACAAGGAGATCATGTGGCATACAAACAAATGCCTTTGATAAATCCATCAAAATCATACCGGCAACACCTTTCCTATCTAAGGATTTATATATTTATGCACCGGATGACTCAAAAGAAGTTGAAACATTTGCAAGCCCTCAGTCTGCTGGCTACTAGATTTAACTCTGATTATTATTGTATGGGTAACATGTCAACTTAGATAATAAAATTTAGTTGGTTAAAATCGGTCATATTTTTCTCGATTGATAAGTGATTTTATAACAGTATTTTATCTCAGAATCGTTCAAAACAGGCCTAAACTTCTGGATCAAATTTTCCAACATTTAAGCTCCACAGTAATGAAAATGAAACTCAATCAGACTATCATATTGCTTAGGCAATCAGTCGTGTAGATACAGAGCCAGCCCTACAATTCATTTCACTTGGAAATTTGTTTCATCCGTTTTTCAAATAGTTTTCAGTATCGTCATACTGAATTACTAGCAAATTTTAGGCCAGTTTTGCAGGATTCTAAGATTGAACAACGTTATAAAATCGCTCATAACTGGGGACCAATACAACCGATTTCAACCAACTAAATTTTGTTATCTAAGTTGACATGTTACCCACATAATGATAACCAGTTTAAGGAATTTGATGAATACGTAGCAAACTACAGGCTTTGAAACGTATAAACTTTTCTTTACTCGCTCGGTAGTTTACTCTGTGGGGTGAGTGGCCGAGCGGCTTATACAGTTTTCATCAGGTGACTGAAGTTAAGCTCGGTCGAATGAGGTCAAACTCCGGATGGGTGACCTCGGAGGCCTGACCCGGGGACTGACCTCGCAACTAACTTCGCCGTCCTTCGGAAGGGATGTTAAACTAGGGGTCCCATGACTGGATGCGGCATGCATAGTGGACCTAAATTTGCTTTAAGTAACTAGAAATCCTGACAGCCCACTTAAAACAAATAACTGACTGGCTAACTGACTGACTGATTCACCCGGTAATGCAAGGGTATAAGGAGCTTACAGCTTCAAAGCTATGCTGAAATTTATCTTGAAGAGGCTCCGTCGCCAAAGTGTAAACTAATCTGTAAACACCATTGTTTTAGGTTAGGCACGTGTCCATAGTCTTTTGCAGTTTGTTTGGTGGCTTCGCCCAAGCCACCAAAAAGCGACAGTTAAAAATCCATTTATATCTGAGCAATCGTAAAAGATATGAATGTTTGTTTTGTTCCTCTATGAAGTACAAGAATTTATCTTCAAAACGACGCTTTCATTTTTGAATAAAAAGGTGAAAGTCTGTGTGATATTGCCTATCAAAAAACTGGAAAATCAACGTTTCGACCGACGTTTGGAGACGGAGCCTCTGTAAGCATATCACACCTTGGTTGCTCATTTTCTCCGGTAAAGACTTGGCGCTGTCTACTCTTGATTTCGACCAACTGTCAGGTCGTTTGCCATTTTTACCTTCATTGTCACTCTTCCACCTGGAAAAACAAATCGTTGGATTACATATGGGTGCAGAAGAAAATCCCTAGACCATTTCGCAATTTGCAGAAAGGGACTGAGGAGAGCGCGGCCAATTCTGCCATCCATGTCAACAAGTAGAAAGTCTGGGGAATCCCTTCATCTACAGTGACGAGTGATCGGTTTGCGGCTCTGTAACATCTCAGCGCTAAGTTGAGTTATTTTCGATTTATTTACACCTTTCAAGAGTTATACGATACTTGTTTAGTATGGTAAATGTTTTCTCTGGATTATTTAGCCGTCTTGTCATCCTTTCGCCCATTCGTGAGCGTATTATAAACTGTATAACCCTCGGTATAACCAAGGGCGCCTACCTTGTATGAATTGGGTTTATTCGCGGTCCTGTTTTCATGACATAGTACACGGAGCAATAGGCAATAACGCTAAAGATGGCGGCTCCAAAGACTCTGTTGTGCTTTTCTGCAAAGCATGCTGGTAAAAAGCACCCTGACGACCACCTAACGACGTAAACATTTCGGTCTGCCGTTTCGACTAGCTGGCTTGAATTCGAATCGATCTTGAATTCGAATGCAACATGGTTCGAAGGAAACCTTTCCAAAGCAGAACAAGTAAAGTTTTGATTCGAATTGAAGTTTCAATTAAAGATTCGCGTTCGAATTACAAAATGTGAAGTCCCTAAGGTTTCTTTCAAGTCAATCACATAGAAGATTAGTGTAGCAACCACTACACAATCATTTTTAAACCACATACCCAGCAGCTTCTGTTTCCGTGTTCCCATTCTTATCCAAGCTTTTGTCAAGTCCGGAATCTTCAAAACTACCAAGTGATGACTTCCGACTCCGGAATGATCTTGTTCCACTGTTTATACTTTGATTTGGTGATGCGGATTCTGAAGTGTTCCGGTATCGGCGATGTCTAGCCGGCTTTGATCCCCAGAAGTACACACTGTTTCCGCTTGTTCCAGCTAGGGTGAATGTTTTACCGCATGCTATTGCCTGATTTGAGAAGATTTGAGATTTGAGATTATTTCTATGCATGGATTTGAGATGTAGCATTTTTATGAAATCACTTCTAATCTAAGAACGATACGACCGATTTTGATAAACTAAATTCTCTGATCTAAGTTGACATGTCATCTGCACGGGTATTATCAGTTTATATGAATCTGATAAATGGTTTGAGAGCTACAGGCTTTCAAACCTCTATACATTTTTCTGACTAACCCGGTATAAAAACATCAAATATCACTCACAATAACTTGCTCCTCCTCCAATCCCTTGACATTTGTCATCATATCACGTGATTTAGTATTGCCGTAACCAAGTTGTCCTTCGCTGTTGCTACCCATTGTTGTTACTTGACAAGATGCAGTTAAGATGGCGGTGTGGTAGTCTCCGAAGCAGACATCTTCCACTTGGTACTTGCATAAGTCTTTTACTAATGTTGGAGTTTTTACCACCTCGACATTCTGTAAATAAAATAAAACATACGGTATTAAAATTTAGTTGCATTACAGTAAAACCCGCATATAAGAACCTTCCTCGAATACGAACCTATAGCCTGAAATCTTCAATATTGACTCTTTTACATAAGAACCTTTTATCCTGGTATTTGAAGAGGCTCTTATTTTGAAGAACGAATGCATTGACAGCTATAGCTTTCAGCTGTGTCAATCTGAAACATTAACTTGACTACTGTGTACAATAAAAACTTCAATATTGCTCCTCAGTCATCTAAAAGGCCTAAACAAGTCTGCTCAATCATTCCACCACATTGCTGATCTCCCATCCTCTATCACATATTGTTTCAAAATTCTTCTGTGGGGTGAGTGGCCGAGCGGCTTTTACAGTTTTCATCAGGTGACCGAAGTTAAGCTTGGTCGAGTGAGGTCAAACTCCGGATGGGTGACCTCGGAGGCCTAACCCGGGGACTGACCTCACAACTCACTTCGCCATCCTTCGGAAGGGACGTTAAACTAGGGGTCCCATGCCTGGATGCGGTATGCTTATTGGGCCTAAATTAGCTTTAAGTAGCTAGAAAATCCTGACAGCCCACTTAAAACAAATAACTGACTGACTGATTCCATCCTCTATCACATTATTTTGATTTTAAACAGATACATTTCAAAGACTGCAAAGAAACCAAACACTGTTCTAAAACTTTGTTGAGAAGATTAAAGAACCTAATTTAAGAACCTACAGCCTGATTTCATGAATGTAATCATTTGGTCAGCTCGACCGCAACGATGACATAACCCGATCTCGAATTATACAGGTGTTGTTTTCATAATCCGGATCACAGGGAAGCAAAGAAAAGAAAACTAGGGAACTCGCTAGGGGATACGCCTGGACCCCCTTGTGGTTTTATGTGTTCCTTTTTTAGTGTGTACTTTATTCGCCTGCCCCCTGACAGCTCTTACTAATTACAGTGCACATGTTGTAGTAAGTCAAATTTGCCTACCTTGCTTGACCGTGAAAGTTTCAGTTGTTGTAAGAACCCTTGACGGGGGTTCAGTCGAATTTTGTTGCAGCCATTCCTATGAATAAAAAGTAAAAAAAAGGTCAATGAAAGGTGGGTGTAAAATTATAATACATGTTTCTTTGAATTGGATGGCTTGAAAGGAATTTCAGGTACTTTGCTGTAAATCTGCTTTGGAAATGTTTTGATATCTTGATTATTTTCAAAATGGCAGCGTCTTAATTTTTGTTGAAAGAATTCATGGAAAATTTTGAAAATATTAAAATCATCATAAATCAATGGAGGAAAAATGATACAATCATCAAGACAACCATAGTTTATGAAGATCTACAATATGGTGGCAAGCATAAATCTGTCGCTCTCCTGGTATACGATTTAGAAATTTGATGACGTCACAGCCTCAAATATAATAAATGCCACCATTTTGAAAATAATCAAGATATCAAAAAATTTCCCCGACAGATTTACAGCAAAGTACCCTAAGTTCCTGTCAAGCCATTTAATTCAAAGAAAAATGCAATAGAGTTTTATACTCACATTTTTTAATATTTGAAACCCATGCTTTGAAACAGAGGCAATTTTAAAATTGAAAATGCCAATTCATCGGCATTGCAATTATTACCATTAACAAAATCAAATTGAAATGAACTTCTTTCTTCATATAAGAATAGGCAAAATCGGCTAAGGTTTGTTTTACCCATTCCAAGTCATGTGACCATACTCTGGGAAGTTTCAGCATTACGGTACTTTTTGCATTCATGGCGAAAGTTTTCATGGCACGAAATATGTTAAAGAAATCAAACGATGATTTATTAAGAGATTGATCACTTGACTTGAAACGCGTGTAAACAAACTTAGGCCGATTAGTACTATTGAAGGGGCTCCGTCGCCAAAGTGTAAACAAATCTGTAAACACCATTGTTTTAGGCACGTGTTCATTGTATTTTGCAGTTTGTTTGGTGGCTTCACCCAAGCCCCCAAAAAGTGACCGTTAATAATCCACTTATATCCGAACAATCGTCAAAAATATGAATGTTTGGTTTGCTCCTCTGTGAAGTACAAGAATTTATCTTCAAAACGACGCTTTCATTTTTGAAAAAAAAAGATGAAAGTCTGTGTGATATTCCCTCTCGAAAAACTACAAAATCACCGTTTCGACCGAAATTTGGAGACGGAGCCCCTATAATAAAACATACCTTCCACATGCAAATATCACTCCCATATCCATAACAAACACTGTGGCATTTGCAGCACATCGCACCTCCCGGACTACTACTGTCTCATTGAAAGTTACTTCTGTTGGAGTGCACCTATAACAGATACAATATATAATCATAAATAATCGATCAATTTTTATATAAAATTGTATCTATTTGTTCTCTTCATCTCCCAGTCCCAATCTACCCTCTTCAGCTACACCCCACGTATAAGCCGCTCCATCTACTTAGACTACCGTAAAATACTGTCTACTGATTCTCATTTACAAAATGCCATCAATCATCAATCAATTTTTATATAAAATTATATCTACCGATTCTCTTCATCTCCCACTCCCGATCTACCATCTTCAGCTACACCCCACGTATAAGCAGCACCATCTACTTAGACTACCACAACATACTGTCTACCACTGCTCATTTACAAAATGCCATACATCATCAATCAATTTTTATATAAAATTATATCTACCGATTCTCTTCATCTCCAAGTCCCAATCTACCATCTTCAGCTGCACCCCACGTAAAAGCCGCACCATCTACTTAGACTACCACAACATACTGTCTACCACTGCTCATTTACAAAATGCCATACATCATCAATCAATTTTTATATAAAATTATATCTACCGATTCTCTTCATCTCCAAGTCCCAATCTACCATCTTCAGCTGCACCCCACGTAAAAGCCGCACCATCTACTTAGACTACCACAACATACTGTCTACCACTGCTCATTTACAAAATGCCATACATCATCAATCAATTTTTATATAAAATTATATCTACCGATTCTCTTCATCTCCAAGTCCCAATCTACCATCTTCAGCTGCACCCCACGTAAAAGCCGCACCATCTACTTAGACTACCACAACATACTGTCTACCACTGCTCATTTACAAAATGCCATACATCATCAATCAATTTTTATATAAAATTATATCTACCGATTCTCTTCATCTCCAAGTCCCAATCTACCATCTTCAGCTGCACCCCACGTAAAAGCCGCACCATCTACTTAGACTACCACAACATACTGTCTACCACTGCTCATTTACAAAATGCCATACATCATCAA
Organism: Aurelia aurita; assembly: GCA_004194415.1. NCBI lineage: Eukaryota > Metazoa > Cnidaria > Scyphozoa > Semaeostomeae > Ulmaridae > Aurelia > Aurelia aurita. The sequence continues at coordinate 359,957 of REGM01000282.1, read as the reverse complement.
TCAATTTTTATATAAAATTATATCTACCGATTCTCTTCATCTCCAAGTCCCAATCTACCATCTTCAGCTGCACCCCACGTAAAAGCCGCACCATCTACTTAGACTACCACAACATACTGTCTACCACTGCTCATTTACAAAATGCCATACATCATCAATCAATTTTTATATAAAATTATATCTACCGATTCTCTTCATCTCCAAGTCCCAATCTACCATCTTCAGCTGCACCCCACGTAAAAGCCGCACCATCTACTTAGACTACCACAACATACTGTCTACCACTGCTCATTTACAAAATGCCATACATCATCAATCAATTTTTATATAAAATTATATCTACCGATTCTCTTCATCTCCAAGTCCCAATCTACCATCTTCAGCTGCACCCCACGTAAAAGCCGCACCATCTACTTAGACTACCACAACATACTGTCTACCACTGCTCATTTACAAAATGCCATACATCATCAATCAATTTTTATATAAAATTATATCTACCGATTCTCTTCATCTCCAAGTCCCAATCTACCATCTTCAGCTGCACCCCACGTAAAAGCCGCACCATCTACTTAGACTACCACAACATACTGTCTACCACTGCTCATTTACAAAATGCCATACATCATCAATCAATTTTTATATAAAATTATATCTACCGATTCTCTTCATCTCCAAGTCCCAATCTACCATCTTCAGCTGCACCCCACGTAAAAGCCGCACCATCTGCTGAGGCTACCGCCACGTGCTGTCTACCACTGCTGACTGACACAATGTCACGTGTCAGAAGATCGTCAATCAACTTGGGTTTAAATGAATCTTTCCAGTTATTGTGGCCTAAACAACCAAGTTCACCCTGACCGCATGTCAATAATAGGCCATTGTCGCTTAGGAACGCTGTGAAATTGTCACCACAAGATGATCTGAAAGAGATAATAAATCTTATACTCAGTATCTAATGAGTCACTCCTTTAGCGAGAAGCAATTTTTTTTCTTTTCTATTCATAATAAATTAAAACTAACTAATATAAATATACAAATACCGTACCGTTCTTGGCGTAGGAAGAAAAAAGGTTATCTGGCCTCCACCAACAACGGTACTTACAAATTTACAAATCCAGCTTCCAAGCAAAAAGAAACAAAGAAAAGAGACAACATACAAACGATTTAAGAAAAGAAGGGGACTGGCAGTTCCACACCAAACCATGCAGTGGGTCTAACCCTTATATATCATAGATTTTCATCAGTTTAGCACCATCAAATCGCAACATGGTGGTACAACAGGCCCGTCGGAACGAAATTCATATTGGGGGGGCTGAAACAAGATGCGAGCGGAGCGAGCAAATATGGGGGTCCGGGGGCTTGCCCCCGGGAAATTTTTTGTGACCACGCCCTTTAGATCGTTGGAAAACGCCTCTATTATGAAGAATCTGCCATCTAAAGTAGCAAAGGATCGCGACTAATGGAAGGCTTTCCTGGAAATTTTGAAAATAGGACCTCAAAATCACTTAGAAATAGACTGTTTTTTAATAGCAACGTGGTAGCTTGATAACTCTGATAACTTCCTCTAGTATAAATAAGTTAAAGTCTTCCTTTCCATAAGCTTGACTTTTTAACAACCTTTTTCACTAAAAACGAACAAACTTCAGCAAATTATTGGGGGGGCTGAAGCCCCCCCAGCCCCCCCGCTTCCGACGGGCCTGTACAATGACGACAAAAGTCCAGCACTTTTCAAATCTAACTAAGAATTCAATCAGTCTATCTATAGTAGTGCCGAGGCAGCCATATTTGGCCTAGCCGCTAAGAAAGCCTGACAAATTTACTGAAAACTGCCCGAAAAAGGCTAAAAGTAATTCCCAAGCGAAAAGAATAGTAGGGCTGGCTCTGTATCTACACAACTGATTGCCTAGGAAATGAGATAGCCTGATTAAGTTTCGTTTTAATCGCTGTGGAGCTTAAATGTTGGAAAAATTTGATCCAGAAGTTTAGGCCTGTTTTGAACGATTCTGAGATAAAATACTTTTACGAAATTACGTGTAGATCGAGAAGAATATGACCAATCATAACCAACTAAATTTTATTATCTAAGTTGACATGTTACTCAGACAATGATAATAAGTTTGAAGGAATCTAATGAATAGCTGGCAAACTACAGGCTTAACCTCCAGGCTTAAGCTAGAAAACCCGGTATATAACATCGAAATAATCAAAATTCAGACAGGCTTAGGGGCCGATTACATGGAGCGGGCTAGCCTGGATAACCGAGATGAAGGTTTTCACCCGGGGTCAATAGCAGTTAAAGTATTTGAGAGACTTTCGATTACATGGCAAGCGGGCTGGCCCAGTTAGCCGAGATCTCATCTGCTGCGTATCGGGCTAGCCCGGCAAAACGGGCTGGAAGTTACACATTCTTTTTCAGCCCTGTTAGGCGAGCCAGCCCGTTTAACCGGGCCAGCCATGTAATCAGACCCTTAACCTCCTGAAAAAGATAATCAATTGCTGCTTATCATTATACCATACCGGGTGACTCAAAAAAATGTCCCTCTGTTCGAAAAATCATTGCAGCAAATATACTTGCGCTATAATCATCAAAATTGATTCTACTAATAGCTACAAGATTAAAGCATATTTCGTATTTTTTTCGTAATTTTCAAAATATTACTCCCGTGGTAAATTCGAAAGATTCAAAACATTATTTTCGCAGAACATCCAGAAAATGGCCTAAAACGCACGATCAAAGGAATCTCGAAATAAAAGAATTGCAACCTGTCGGTTTGACATTTTCAATACTCCTTTACTCAAAGCAATAAATAAGATGTCAATTTTCAGTTTCCACCTCATTCTTAGTTTATCATTTTGTTAGTTATGATAATTCTCAAAAGGATTTCAAATGGGTTTCAAAAGATCTGGAAGATTTGATCGTGGGTTTTACGCCGTTTTCCGGCTGTTCTGCATGATTGATTTCTTAAATCTTTCGAATTTACCAAGAGACTACTATTATGAAAATTACCAAAAAAATACAAAACATACTTCAATCTTTTAGCTATTAGAAAAATAAATTTATATGATTATAGCACCATTACTTTTGCTGCAATAATTCGTCAAACAGGGGGACATTTTTTGAGTCACCCGGGTATTTTTCTCCAATGATGACAGGTTTACTGTACCTGAGAATAGATTTTCCACGCAGTGCAACAACTTCTTGCGGTGTTTGGCGTTCCATTTGGTCTCCGTGCCCAAGCTGACCATATGTGTTATCACCCCATGAAAATATCCCACGTTCCATGCTGACGACTACGACATGACTTATGCCAGCCGAAACCTACGAATGGACAGATGCAAGTTTAATAATAATAATTTTATGCTAAAGAATGAAAATTCATAACTTTTTCAAGATCAATTCAAAATGTGCCTCTCGTGCAGTAACGATAACGGTGTACCTATATTTTACACAACCGTTATTCTTACAACGTCAGTAAGATTTTATGCCAACGAATGAAAATTCACAACTTTTTCGAGATCAAAGGAAGATGTGCCTCTCATGCAGTAACGATAACGGTGTACCTATATTTTATACCACCGTTATTCTTACAACGTCAGTAAGATTTTATGCCAACGAATGAAAATTCACAACTTTTTCGAGATCAAAGGAAGATGTGCCTCTCATGCAGTAACGATAACGGTGTACCTATATTTTACACAACCGTTATTCTTACAACGTCAGTAAGATTTTATGCCAACGAATGAAAATTCACAACTTTTTCGAGATCAAAGGAAGATGTGCCTCTCATGCAGTAACGATAACGGAGTAAGTAACGTTGTAAGAATGAAATGCTTTTGCAGCCTGACAGCTTCATGAAAACTTCTTATCCACTTTTTGAAAATTTCCTGTGGCCTAAATTTCCTGCCAAAAATTTCATGAGAACGGCGTTCCCTTGTTCCCACGAAACCCACACTGTAAAAGCATATTTACAAGTTTTGCTAGGGCTTTTGAGAATAGGTAATTTGGGAAATACGCACCTCAGTGATTTGAATCTTCGAAGGTAAGCCATGCACAGGATAAAGCTTCATCGTCGATACATCCGCATAGTACAAAAGTGACCTGCGAATCATAATAGAAAATTGCACAGCCGTCGTCAACCGAAGCACATTAAGAAAGAACTCCCATTGGGCCTTGGGATATGCAAAATGCTCCACAGGTTTAACTACTTCAAGAAACTTTTATAAGCCAGCAAGGTAAGCAAATTCGCACGAAAAACAAGAAATCTATTGAAGTTTGAGTTCTGAAACAAAGCAACAGATCGTTGCGGTTGCGGTTATTGTCGTGGCTTCCAAACTCCCTATTGTTGCACAAACACTTTCCGATTTCTCTTTCCTATGTATATTCGTATCATACTTAAAACATAGAAATTTAAAACAGTAGAATGACGTAAACATTAAATTAAAACAAACATTTTCATTTTCATTTCATTTTATATTATTTAACCACGGTAGCCCCGTCAGTCCTGTGGAGACTGCTTTACAGGGGGCCGTGCAAAAAAGACTACAAAGTAAAAACCTAATTTACAAATGTTGCTAAATTAAGTTAAATAGCAATAAAAAAACTAAAAATGTCCATAACAAAATTTTACGAAAATTAAATCAAAAGAAAAGTAAAATCACACCCTCTGCAATGGCTCGTTTAGCCTTTTCTTGAAGTTAGGAAAAGAGGGTGCATGTTTGACATCCAAGCTTAATTTGTTCCAAAGCTTAGGTCCCCGAAATGAAATAGACTTCTGCCCATTTGACGTTTTGAAAAGTGGAACACGCAAGTCAGTTTCGGTGTTTCTCAGCCTCAGTGTATTTTGGGCTGAGTTCTTTATAAACAGCTTGGATAGATATTCCGGAGCAAGACCATTTGTTGACTTGTACATTATAGTCGCTGTTTCATTTTGAATAATGTCAGAAATTGTTGGCCATTTCAGCCTCTTAATCAGACTAGCTGCTGAAACATCATAGCTGCTATTTGTAACAATTCTGGCAGCACGATTTTGCAACTTTTGGAGGGTCTGGACTTTTGGAGGACATGATGATACAATAAATATTTTCAATGATACAATAAACGGTCAACAACGACCAACAGGAGTTCAAAGGAGCTCTGTCAAGCAGGTGATTGGTTTAGAGAACAAAGTGTGAACAAAGGAAAGGAGCTAGAGCCCAGACTCTTCGAATTTTTCGCATGGAAAACTAGACAACGATCTTATTCCTATTCTTTTCTGGTAGGCACACTGTCGTAGCTATAATTGATTGGCTAAAACCAACACGACAGTGTGCCTTTAAGGGACAAATCCGGGGTTATTTGAAGTGATGTCATAAAACAAGCTTACCTCCTGTTTTGGCAAGATTTCAAAAACCTTTGATAACTTAGGCCTAAAACTAACCTGATTCCGGGAGCCATTTTTGTATTGATGCACGACAAGTAGGCTAGCCACGATTTAGAGGCAATATAGTGACTTCAGGACGCACCCCAAACAATAGATCAGCCTCGTTCGGGTTAAAATAACATCACAGCTCACCGATTTTTGAGCAAGATGATGCCAATATGCACTAGCGATTCATTTGAATATCCAACTTTTTAAGGGAAAGACGAAAATGGTTGGAAAAAATTGGATACACTATTCAGGGACGAGTGCAGTTTAGCGGGCGACGCTAAATGTCATATTTCTTTTGCAAATATTGAACTAAAAAAAACCCTAGCCCTAACTTACCCAAACTAACCCTAACTTATCGTAACTAACCCTAAAAACGCTTTTCTGAAACCCTTACCGTATGACATACAACAACACAACATTCGAATGCCGCCCGCTAAACTGCACCCTAGCCCGAAACTTGGATACCTGGCAAATAATGAGTCGGTTCCACCAAGAATCAAATAACGAAAAATTACCTTCTAGTGCCACCAAATAAATCATATTCATCTTTTGCAGGATTCGTGTCAAATTTTTGCAGCAACTAAAAGAAGTCATGGTGAAATTTAAAACTAGAGAATGCAGCATAGTCTCCAAATCTTTAGAAAATATTGCATGGATGGTTAATGCATCATTCGTTTGATTTTATCGCTTGAAAGGAACTTCAGGTACGTTGCTATAATCCTATATGTAGCATTTCTAATATCTTGATTATTTTCAGAATAAAGGTGGTTTTCTTTTCATTGAAGAACTCATGAAAAGTTTTGAGAAAATTGAATAATCGTAGATCCTGAAAAATATGAAAAATGATACAATCCTCAAGAAAACCATAGTTTACGAAGGTCTACAATATGGTGGCAAGCAGATTTCTGTTTCTCTTTTGGTTTAGGATTTAGAAATTTGATGACGTCACAGCCTCAAATATAATAAATGCCGCCATTTTAAAAATAATCAAGACATCCAAAAATGTCCAAGGCAGATGTACAGGAACGTACCCTAAGTTCTTTTCAAGCCATTTAATTGAAAGAAAAATGTAAAAGAATTTTACACCCACCTTTTCAAATATTTGAGCCCTAAGCTGAATAATAGAGGATATATTTTATCTACATTTACATGTACCAATATACTGAATGCCTGCCAAAAAGAAGCTTAGCATCAGTGTCCTAAAATAATAAAATAATACTAGCAATAACAATAGTCAGTGAGTGCGGTGTTTTTTCCTTCCTTTTCCCTCCTCTTTAGCCTGCGTGCAGTCTTTCTTTTTCAACTAAAGACTGCACGCAGGCTACCTCCTCTTCTGCACTGTAGAGTCTGCACGCAGGCTAATAGTAACAGGTCTTTGTGGTTCTGTTGGCGTTGCAATTCTTTGTTCACTTTGAATTGAAAATTCAATCATCCATGGAAAGTTGTTTGTGACCACGACTGAAATCAGACAACTACACATTCCACAAAACAATGCCTTCGACGTTTCATGATTGTGTGATAACAATACGTTGTTTACATAGATTTACATTCACGCCCCACAATAGCCTTGCAGCATTGGCGGAAGCCTCATTTTGAAATATGGAATCGAGATTTGGCTTCGACAGACATTATGACATCGCTCGCAAGATTTTATTCAACTCGAATAGATATGCGGCTCCGCCGCAAAAAATAACTTTTTTTTTAATTTTCTAAATGAAAGGGAATCTTAGCATATTTCATAAAAATAGCCGTACAAAGACACATCGGATAGGTTAGAATTTGAAATTGAGTTGGTGTAGCTTGAGCCTAGGTCCCCTTTAAGGATTTGATAAAGAAAATAACGAGTTTTTTTTAACAAGGACCACGAATGTCATTAAGCAATTCTTTCATGCTTCATCTCCAGCATTCTGTTTTTGAAAACACGATCATTTAAAAACTGCAGATACTACATTTATCTAGTTGTTTCATATATGGCATCTATACAGGGTGTCCCAATAAGTTGTGCCCCATTTGTGCGGCTGCTTTGGACGAACTGTAACTTCTATCGTCCCGTTTTTGGTACGGTTGCATAGGATATGCTTCAACTTAGAGTTTGAGACCTTGTTAAAGCCAATCGCATAAGTAGTTGCTGATTTATGGCGCAAGAAAGTGTTAAAAGTGAAAACTTAAAAAAAACAGCACTTTCTTTGTTCTCCAAAAATGTCAAAATCAAGTAAATATTGCAAGAAAAGATTCTAGCGTTTTATTTGGATTTTTTATGCATTTTTCAATGGGTTAATGGTGTTGTGTTATCAGTAAACAATACAATTAACCCTTTATCAACTATAGAAAAATTCTAATGCAGCTCTAGAACCGAATCGAAGCCATCAGTCTGTATTGTACTTTTGTTCGATCGGCCGAGTATTGTGTTCGAACTCTCCAAAACTTGCTGTTTTAAAGATTTTTGTTTTCGATTGGGAAATATATTTCCGACTCTGCAAAGTCTTCTGCTTTCAGAATCTGGTAGGTTTGGAATTACCAATCAAACACACCCTAAGAATAAAGAATTTGAAACTATTATCGGAACATACCTCCGGAATTCGATAAATTGAAAGTTCTTGTGCGGACGGGCGCAGATTTGGTTCTTTGGAGAGAAGATCTCTAACCTGTTAAAAGAAAGGTACAGTGGGAATTAAAATAAAGAATTTCCGGGACGACTGCACTTTAGCGGACCAGCTTTATGTCATATCTATCGGGAACGTATTTGACTAAATACCCTACTAACCCTAACTAAACCCTACCTCACCCTAACTAACCCTAACTAACCCTACCTTACCCTAACTAACCCTCACTTACCCTAA